>WBZZ01002446.1:0-30000 GCA_019918135.1 Paulinella micropora | reverse complement strand
CCCAAACACACCACACTGGAGTGGTGGAGAGGTGCGTTTGCCCCCCAAAGGAAAAAACATACAATGTGCTGATAGATGCACGATGATGCACTGTGTGATGGATGGATGAATGGATGGAGAACAATCCACTAGCACTGGCTAGTACTCTGGCTAGCTTTATATTTAACTGTGGAAATGTTAGTTACATCGATTTAAAATATATTTTAGTTCCCGCAATCAAGCCAGATATGCAGGATTATGAAGCTTGATTATTTGCAAACCACAATCCGCAAAATACATGTAATTTCTTCTGATGTTTAGACTATATCATTGCATTGCAGCAAAACATCGCACTCTTAAGTGTGCGATGATGTTTATGGCAATGCAATGATATGGTCCAAACATCAGAAGAAATTATATGTATTTTTTGCTGATTGTGTTTTTCAAATGCCAGTTTGACTGCAAGGCCAAGCTAGGACAAGATTCATAATTCGGTATATTTGATGTGATCGCGCGGAAACTAACACATGTTTTAAACTTGAATGGTACTTTTGGGTACTTATTGCAATCTAGCTTGATTTAGCTGAAATATATCTTGTAATATGTTAGAGTTCACGTGAAGTCTTTCAGTGTCATCCGCAAAATCTAATAAATTTTCAATTAACTTTCCAAGATTATGCCACAAACAGCATCGCATCCTTAAGTGTGTCACATAAACCAGAAAACTGACAGTCAGGTCCTGCTAAAATATCGAAAATTAATTGATTATTACGGACGTTTCCTGGATGGATCGTGAACTTAGGACCCTTGTTTAAGCTTGTGTTTGATGTGACGTTTTGTTCAGTGTATCCTTGCTGTTGGAGACTGCTACTGTAAAAGTTTCAGATGGGAAAATGGGGGGTTCAAAATCTGATGTTTGTCTTGGTCATACCATTGTACTGTGATTTTCTGGTTCCTTACCAGGTAAAATCATATGTTGATTTTAGCAAAAAAGAAAAAAAAACAGATTCAACTAGGAACAACAACAGCCCAAAACAGGTTTGGATACTTCGAAACATGAAATTTAAACATGGAAAATCAGTGAAAGATCATTTATGCATAAAAACACACTATAAGAAAAGCAAAAAATAGATTTTAAACGTGATTAGCAAACAACCTTCCTGATCGGAAATGCTCCGGAAGCAGTTTCTAAAACTAAACTAGTAGAAAATTATACGAAAAGTTCATTTAATCAAAACCAATTGTAATCACTTTTATGCATAAAAGCAAAAAGTGTTAAAAAACACAGACATTTTCACTACTTACTGCTTGACCTGCGATGCAACTGCAATCTTTTGATTGTATCAATTCATGTTGCATGTTTCGTTACAAAAAAAACATTCGCAGTGGTAACAATCGTTGACGGCACAATGACTGTAGTGTTTCATTGTAGCAACCGACCGAGCAGGGTGATTTGTTCGATGCATCACCAGACGAAGACGACGAAGTTGTTGGTTTGTGAAGAAGATGGTTATCTATCTCACAGCTCACAACACCTCCAAGCTCGAGGTCTACCTCACCTTTGCAAGTAAAACAGCTCGAAACGCTGTAGCTCTCCGAGCTTGCGCCAACTGATCCTTTTTCCTGCAGCTCTTTGTCAACTTCACAGGGGTTGACATCCTCTTCTTCTTCTACTTCTTCCTCTTCTTCTTCTTGTTAGTCTGCTTTTTTCTTTCTTCCCATCTGCTTGAACAGTTCGTAAAACTGGCGCACGCGTTGCTTGCAAAACTCCGCCTGGGCGCCATCACTTTCGATGCAAACCACTGTCATGTTGGCTTGAAGGGCGCCGATTACTTCCGAACAAGATCACATGCAAACGACCAAAACATTGCTGTGCGGCAGGAGAATAGGACAAAATGCGTCTCGCGAGTTCAGGGGGCTTTTCGAACACGTTGACTCATTCCTCATCTTCATCATGACGTTGCTTCTTGGCCTGCACTCGAACAGTGTAGATGTTGTGGCGCTTGGGGGGTTTTTGTCAAGGTTGAGAACGAAGGAACTCTGCTTGTGATAAAAAGCAACAAGCAGCATTTCCACAGCTTTGATCCACTTCTGAGGCGCGCAGACGTAGTTGTGGTTCTCCTTGTACCAGTAAACAGTTTCGATGGTATGGAAACCAGTAGTGAGCAAGGCAGACACCAGCATGTTGTACTGGGATGGGTGGAGGTGGAAAAAGACAATTCTTTGTCGGAGTTCCCCACGACCGAAAATTGATTCAGCAGTCCCTTGATCTTCTCTTCGTTGATCTCTGTCTGATCTGCTTCCAGCAATGAAATGTTGTAGCGAATTTCGGCGTACAGGCAGTCTGCAAACATATTCAAACATCATGGAAAAAAAGCAACGTGAAAAGCGAATGTTGTGTCTTTTTGAATCTTACGTCTTCAAAACAAATGAGGTACCAAATTTCTCTTCCACAGTCAAGAGACTAGTCAGGGTGAACATGTCCACCTCAATGATCCTTGCCTTTCCGATGTGTGTGTCGGAAACAGCCTGAGCAAAGCAACAGTTACGAAATTTAAACATCAAAAAGTAGTGCAGGGATTAGACATCGAAGCACACGGGTTGGTACGGTTTGCCTTCACGATGGCGGGTCTTGGAGGAAGTGAACCACTGGTGAAGCTGTTGGGTTAAAAAATCAGGAATCTTGCGCTGTTTCACAGCGGTTTTAAACAAGAAATCCACTGTGGTGGAAAGTGCTTTTTGCGCCGGTGCCGTTTTGAGCTCGGGGACGAGGTTCGTCAAAGCTTCCCAGTCAGGGTCTTCCACGCTTCCTTTCATGTTTAAAACATTGACGGTCGAGGCCAGTGCAACGATGTCCTCCTTGAGCTTTTCCTCGCAGCACCACTTCTTCTGGGTAACTAAGAACTCCTTCAGGGTCGGAGCCACGTCCTTGAGCTTGCAGTGCTTCAGCGTCTCAACCAGGTCCGTCATTTCTTGCAACAGGCCAGGTTTGTCTTTGCGTACCCAGTGAAGCTCATGTAGACCCTCGATGACTGCTTTGTTCAAGTCCTGTCGAATGGCCTTGCGCGTGAGCAGTTGCAACCACACTTTCCACAGCTCCCCCGTGTTGGAAGAACCGTAAGTCCACATGGAACCAAACATCGCAGGCGGGATTGAACTGGAAAGGGCGAATTCCTTTTTCCAGCCATCAAAACTTTTCGATGGAACGCGGGTTGCGGGACTTAAGACGCGCGATGGCGGCCCAAGCATGGTTGTGAGCAGCGATTGCATTTTCATCGAAAGTGTTTTTGCGGTGATCATGAGCGATTCGGTTTTCGAAAGCACCGAGCAAGCTGACAGCCAGACGACCTGGTTCATTCCATCCCACGAATCGCAGCTTGGACATTTTGATTGTTTGCCAAAGAGGGTTCCTTGGGTCACCTTCGTGAAGACGCTGGATTGCGTTGGATGTGTGCAGTCCAACGAAAGCATGCATGGGAAGCGAGCCATCCTGCATGTTCTTCTTCAAGAAGAGTTACAATCCGTTCCGCGCAGCCAAGGGGATGTTGTTCCAGTCGTGTGAGTCACCTTTAGTGTTGATTAAACCAGCGGCTTTCCATTTGTCCACAAACTCCTGAACGACCTCCTTCTTGCAGAATGGGGGAGGTACCAACAGCTCGTCGTCTTCCTCTCCAAGGCCCAAATCTTCAGTGAAGCAGACCGTTCGACGAGTCGACACGAGGTTACGACGCAAACGTGAACGAGCGACCTTGGACGTTCGACGACCTCCCACCAGACCAAACGGATTGATCGTGAAATTTTGCCAGAGCAAACGAACAAGAAGGGAGATGACTCTGCCCTCGAGACAACGGACGAGCCCCACGACGACGTCGCAGAGTACGAAATTAGAGTGGGGACCAGCTTCGACGCGTCGTCGACCCCCCTTGCGGTTTCTGTTCCAACTGCTACTGCTTCTGTTGTGAATTTGCACCCACTCCCTCGTTCTCCTTTAGCTCGTCCGAAAGCAAGAAAGGATATCAATGGCAACGTCGGTACTCAGAATATAATCGATGGAAAGAGGTATAGAAAGCCTCGTCCGCCTCACGCATCCCACTCTGTACGTCTAGCTTTGGGTTATGACGACGACGACTACGACAACGACAACGACTACGGTGCTACGTCAACTTTTGATGACTCTGACAATGACTCGTTTTGTTTGTTTACCCATATGCTCCGCATCCCCGAAAAGCAGAAAAAGGCTGATCCCAACGTCATGGCTGCTCGTAAGAACGAAATTGATGGATTGTACAAAGCTAATTGTGTTCGTTGGGCTACTAGGGATGACGCACGACGGGCCAACATCACGCCGGTGCACACCGGATTTGTAGACGCAATCAAACAAAATGAGTCGACTGGTGAGACAAGCTACAAGTCTAGGCTTGTACTTCGAGGGAATAGAATGAATGAGTACGAACACTTTAGCCCCTACGAGACGACGACGCCTGTTGCGCATCATTGGACGCTATGTTGTTGCTCTGTGCCGTCATGGTCGGTCTTGCACTGCTGCTTAAGGTCATCGACTTCAGCCAGGCGTTTATACATGCAGATATGGAGGACGTTGTTTTTGCTGTACTGCCTGAAGAATTCAGGAAGGTTGACGACCCCTGGGCTATTTGGCTGGTCTTGAAGGCCCTATATGGTTCCTCACAAGCGGGGAGGCGATGGCATGACTTCGTGGCTCGGTTCTTGCGCCTCATTCGATATATACAATCTACTGTGGACCCGTATCTTCTATCTTTTAGGCAAGGACAAGAACTTCCCACCTTCTTTCGTCCGTAGTTCCAAATCGCTCCCTTGGGTACTATTGCTGAAAACTGACGACATGTTAGTTTCTGCATGCTTGACGTGCAGTACGATAACCTGAAGCGCAAACTCGATGAGCATGGATTTCGCTACAAGGCATTGGGGGACGTAAAAGTTTTCACCGGTTTGCAATTCAAACGTTTCGACTCGGGACTGTTGATTCACCAACGAGCCTACATTCGTGGTCTCCTGCGTGATCGTGGCTATGCTAACGCGAATCCCACACCGACCCCTGCTACTGTACAGGAGCCGGCACCTGCAGCCCCCGAGCCGAGTGCCCTCTGCGTCAATGGACCCTACCTAAGCTTACTGGTGAATTGATATGGCCTGCGTCAATGTCACAGCCACACATTTCATTTGCTGTTAACAGGCTGAGCGTCTTCGGGCATCAGGCTCCTGACATCGCCTACGCCATGGTTGGTCGCATATAGAGACACCTGCGGGAGGAGCGAGGGTTGTTCTTTCCTGCCAACGTTGACCCAGCAACTTTTGAATTCAATTCGTATTCAGACTCCGACTTCGGCAATTGTCGCTTCACGCGCCGGTCCCGCAACGGAGAGATTCACATGTTAACTGGCCCGGTTCACTGGAACTCTCGACGTCAATCCACCGTGGCTCTATCGACGATGGATGCGGAAGTAATCGTATGGTCCAATTGCACACGCACTGCGATCGCCGTGCAGAGCTCTTGCGTGAGCTGAACGTTCCAGTTCCGCAACCGACGGTAATACATGAGGATAATCGCGGATCGATTACGGTTTCGTCGAATGGATTGGGTGGCCCGCGCTCTCGTCACTTGGACATTAAACATCACTACGTTGTTGAGCAAGTAAGGGAAAGACGCGTTGCTGTTCCTTATATCCCGTCGAGTGACAACCTCGCCGACGCCTTCACCAAGTCGCTGCCGACCCCGCAGTTCCGCGCTCTCGTAGATCAGTTCACCGTCCGGCTCGACGATTACCTCAAGGACGACGAGGACTCGATTCCACCGACTGGTCCGATGGCTGCACCATACCCGCCAGTCAAGAAGAAGAAGTCCGTCAAGAAGAAGAAGCCCACCGCTTTAAAGGGAGTGTGACCCTCCTTAGGATGGAGACAGATGAAGGTTTGATGAAAGCTATGCAATTCTCTCTTGTGAGGATAGTGAGCAACTCATCTGGGGTTACAAACGTTACGAATCAGACTTCGACTACACCTTTGACCCTGCAGCTGAACGTGGTTGAACTTGGACTTGATCTCCATTCTGCGAGTGCTCTATGTTGATCGCGAAGTAGAAGGACTTCCTGACGGAAATGCTAAGATCTAATCCGTTGACTTCCTGTCCGCCTGGAGAGGTCGGACTATTCATTTCGCCTTCTTTCGAGGTCGATTGCCGCGATGGACTCGACTAGTTTTCAAACAATGACAATGACACTCTTCATCATTTATGGTGATATTGAGTTCAGGGGGGGTATTGTAGTATGATACTACATCATTATATTATTAATACTTCCTAGTAGGAACTCTAATATCACTAATTACCGTTAGGATTAGAATTACTGACACCGCACACCGGATATTTACCTACTAGTGTGAAATGCCACTTTTACCTGGATACTACCAGAATAATGGCATTACTGTGGCAATATATTTCTAGTATTCCAGAACGGTGTGTAGAACGGAATAGGGTAGGACTATAATAACTATTCATTTCCTGTTATTCTATTAAATGGATTATGTTTACCAGTCAAATATAAACCCAATCTTCTTTTTAGAATAACTAGAACATACCTTTACCGTAGGTCAGTTACTCTTACTTCTGTCAGTTGTAGCATTGTCATTAAAAGTAGTTTTATTGAACATCGGAAGACCTTTACTGGTCTGAGCTTCGTGTATTAATAGAACTGAACTTCTGTGCTGTTAGTCATGATACCCGGAGGTAATAGTATAGGTCATGCACGGGTCGGCTTTCAAGGGGTCAAATCCTAGTTCTCTTAGAAGTTCAGCGAAAAGATCGTACCATCTCTTGCCTGCCTGGGGGGCTTCATACAGAGCTTTGGTGATCTTGAGAAACATACCTTCCTTGCCCTTTTCTGTAACTCCCGGCTCTTGCATATACAGTGTCCTTCATCAATGCATTGAGATATGCGTTTTTGAAGTCAACTGCATAGATTTTGTTTCCTAAACTTACCGCTAGTTTAAAAAGCAACAAAACTGACCTATGATTCGCACACGGGACATAGAGCTGTTCGGGGTTATGGCTTATTCCGGGTTCTATCTGATCTCCTCTTAGAGATAGTCGAGACGTTATGAATTTTACTCTCTTATCGTCTGTCTTTACTTTATGAACCCATAATAAACCCACAGGCTTCACGCCGGCTTGTTTGACAACGTCGGCTGTTACCCATTCGTAAGTTTTAAACTCCCTTAGTGCTTTCAGTTCATTGTCAATGCCTTTTTGCAAGTCCTTTAGCGTCATTCCTTCTTCTACTAGGTCAGTAGGTAAGTGTATGTAAAACAACCATTCGCTTGCTTCTTCTTGAGAAATGCAGTCATCCATGTCAGTCAAGTGTTCATTCATTAGTTTCACGTAATGATTGGATGTTTTTGACAAGTCTGTCTGTGTTCTCGTCCTTTTTCCGTGGATTATGTTTGCAGTCGATACGCTATGGCTCTGTTCCCATGTTAGTCCTTTCGGGGGTGGCTTATCTTCTATGCTGATTGGGGTCAGTGTAGTCGGCATCTGGGGCTGTGAACTCAGAGTTTGGAGTCGGGCCTATACTAACTTGTTTGTACGAGTCGTCCTGCAAGCTTTGTTCTAAGCTTAGCTCGTCTTGTTGTTCTGATTCACTGTGCTGTGGCTGTTCGGTGTCATGAGTTGGCGAATCTGGTGTATTCGTGTTCTCGTGAGTGGGGACTATGAGTGGTGTGTGATCCGCGTCGTCGTTGTCTTGTGCGTTAGTCGATGGTATTGGAGTGTCTGCTAATAGACTACCTATCTCGCTGGTGTCTATGTGTGGAATGTTTTCGGTGAAGCTATCTTTCTTTCTCAGATTCGTCACTCCATGCTGTCTCCGCTGCATTGCCTTTCAGTGAGCCTACTTTGTGCGGATTGAAACGTGCACTTCTAACTCCTGGAATCACTCTTTTACCGTCCCATACTCGATACAGCTCCCTGTGTATGTCGTACCCTACTAGAGTAACAACTTTGCCGGGCATAGCTCCCTTACAGTCTTTCTTACCTATGTGCATAACTCCTCTGCTACCTATAGGCCTGAGTTGGTGTATTGGGGGCTTTCTACCGAACAACTGCTCATAAGGGGCATACCCTTTCTAGGACCAGTGGTCGCCGGAAGAATGTTCCACAAAGTGGAAGCCGTATGTTCCATTTCGTCCCAAAAATTGGGTGGAAACCCTGCGTGTACACGCATTGCTCGGGCAGGTCCTCCAGTTGTCTGGTTCATCCTTTCAGCTATGGGATTACCATCTTTATCGCCAGTAGCTGCATCTTTCCATATTATGCCCGGGTATTCTCGTTTTACCTCATTGGGTGCCGTGAATTCCTGGTCACAACGGATTTCCTTAGTCCTATTGCCTGTCCGTGTTTCAAAGAAATGGATTGCCTTTCTCAGACAAGCTATGAACTCATTCTTATACGCGAGAAAAAAATCAAGAGTGTATCCGGAAAAATCGTCGGTCACCAAGAATTTATACCTCTTATCTGTTCTAGATATAGTGCGCCATGCTCCCTGTGTGTCTACATGTAGAATTTCTGCTGTCTTGGAAGCTCTACGAATGTGATTGACTGCGAATCGAGGTAGAACTTTCGATTTGCTAATCATGCACGGTTCGCATAGTGCGCACTCTTCCTTTGCGCTGTCGAGTGTCCCTTTGGGACTGACTATCCTATATCCGGCCGCTTCTGCAAATGCAGCAGCTTTTGGATAACCAAAAATGTCACTATGATATAAGACGTCTATATCTATTGGTTTACGTTTGTCTGTCTTGCTGGGGTACTTGACGTACAATACTGCTTCGCTACGACTATCCTTGTTGCTATCTTTGCTATCTGTGGCTGTGCTGTGATTTGAAGTGCTCCTATCACTATCTCTATCGTTTCTGTTTTCGGGGCCTCCCTCCCCATTCACCCCAACATGTTTTACGTCTTGGGCACACCGAATGGGACAAAACGCTGATTGATGCGCAGCGGTTTATCGTTCTTAGTGTCCCATCTGTATAGCAAAGACTTTGTGAGTCTCCCCCTGACAAGTATGTCACTAGTCTCTATCTTAAGGGGCTTTTTGAGAATGAACATCTGTCCGTTCTGGTGGAGGATAGCACGGTGGTGATAATGATCCATGGGACCGGTGGGGGCGATGTTGATGGGCATCGAGGGGTCAAAATAAGCTGCTTTAGCTATAATGTGAGGTTTTGCGTGTCCATCTACTCTAGCCATTTGCATCATGCCTGCCTTTTTGAGCTCTCTCTCTCTCCATTGCCTGTCTTAAACTTCACTGGCTTAACATGGGTCATATTTGTCATAACAGATTTATCACGACAAATGTATTGAGACTCACCACTATCTTGGTAGGTGTGATTGGGTCTGGGCTTTTCTCTTTCGCTAAATAACACCATGGCTTTTCTGATGTTGTTTCTTTCTCTCCTTTCTTTGCGTTGTGTCCCTCTGTAACTGAATCATCTCTACTCTCACTATCGTCTTCTTCTTCTTGTTCATTCTCTTCATCTTCGTCTTCTTCTAGGTGCTCTTCATCTTCGTCTTCTTCTACATGCTCTATCTCTTCCTCTGGTGATGACATTTCTAATGCTCTCAACAGTCTTATCTCGTCCGAGTTCTTCTCCCAGTCACTGTCGTCATGCAACAGTTCTTCTTCTTCTTCTTCTTCTCCTTCTTCTTCATTTCTTATCTGATCCTCATCATCTACTTCTTCAATCTCTTCTTGTGGTGCATCATTGTCTACTTCCTTCTTTTGTTCTACCCTAGCTGTCTGGTTGTTGTTTGGTGGGGTAGTGAAAAGAATGCGTTCTGTGGGAACGTTTGGTTGTAGTGAGCTGGATGCACCAGGCAAACGTGCTCTCTCTTGTGGGGTGGAATGCGTAAGTATGGGGTCTCTTTCTATACTATAGGGGCTAGTGCGTACGACTCTGTGCTTAGCATACACTCCCTCTATCGCATTCATCATGTGTGTGAGAAAGTCGTCTTTTTGCTCATCTGCCATCCACACTACCTCCTTATTTGCTGTCCATTCACATCCTTGTGTCATTACTCTGTCTGTTCTGTCGGTTCTGACTTTTCTGATCTGAGGTGGGGACCAAACCGATTTTTGCGCGTACTGTAGCGTAATCGCATTCAGTTCTGCTGACGGCGCAATTTGAAACTCGTGCGACTGTTCCGGCGGGTAATAGACCCATGCTTGATTCAGCATTGTATACCCTTGTACATTTCCATACTTTTGTAGGTACAATTCTGCTTTCTGTTCTAAGCCTTTCTGGTCTGGGTAGTTCCCGCATTTTGCAGGTCTTGCTTCTCCCGGTCTATCAAGCTCTATGAAAGGGTCTTGGTGTGCGTGATAGCAGCAGAACTTCGAGAATTCGAACCGTTTCCCTCATTTTGGGTGATCCGAAAATTTTGGGGTCGCGAGTAATCCCGCACTGTTCACCGCGTGTATTTCTCCCTTGACATCGCAGGTTTCCTCTAACATCTGTCTCCTTTCTGACTAACTGTTTCTGTTTGCTAGATAGGGTATAGCCAGGCTGTAGCTTGGAATAGATGGGATGTGGTGGTGGTTCGCAACGACCTGTACGTTCCGATAGAGACTGGGTACTTTCAGGAGAGGTTGTGCGTGTAGTGATAGACTCTGTTTCGTCTTTCTCTCTCTTGCTTCTCTCTCTGTTCTCCTGTCTCTTGTTTGTCCTTTCGTGAGTGAGCAGTGTGCAGCTTGTCCTGTGTCGTTGTTGCCTGTCGTTTGCTGTCTGTGCGTTGTTGTCTACTCTGTCGACTGCTCTGCTGCTGACTGCTGTACTGAGACTGTCTTTCTTGCTGACTGCTAGTCTGTGACTGCCCTGTCTGCGACTGTCTGCTCTGCTGTCTGCCTGTCTGTGACGGTCTTTCTTGCTGACTGCTAGTCTGTGACTGCCTTGTCTGCGACTGTCTAGACTGAGACTGTCTGTGATGTGACTGTCTGCTTTGCTAGCCTGCCTAGCTGACTGTCTTCCAGTTCTAGGCCTATCTTCCTCCTCTGTCTCCTGTCCTCGTCCACATAAAACAAACACATACTGACTCTCTTCCTTTTCTTCGCTGGGCTCGTCTTGTTTATCTGTGTTGTCTTCTTCCTGTGTGAGTTCATTGTCTTGTTCGTCTGAGGCTTGCTCAGCTACTGCGACAGTAGTTTTAGGGGACTTCTTGGAAGGTTTAGTGCCCGAAAACCTTTTAGACTTAAACCGTGGGCAATCCTTACGGGGGTGTTTCTTGCCTTTCTTGCATTCACCTTTTATGCAAGGCTTGCTGCAGTCTTTAGCTAAGTGCCCGGGGGAATTGCAGTTGAAGCAACGTTGTGCTTCGTCGTCCGTTTGTTGAGTCACAAATGACTTCTCAAAAGTCTTTCGTTCTCCTTTAGTTTTTTCAGGGTTTTCGCCTGCCTTAAGTGTCTTTTGCTGAGAGTTCTGTTTTAATTATACTTAACCCAGATTTTTCTCAGCATATCTTCCACTTGGGAGTGGGAAGTGATTCCCTTATTTTCGAATTGGATCATTAGGGCGTCGAGCCCTCCGAATACTGGGTGATACGAGAGCTTGTGCAAGAGGTGTGCAGTGAAAAGGTATGTAGGGATTTTCCCACCGTAGTCTCTTTGAATCTGAAGCTCAGAAAGTCGGTTCTCATCAAGACAATAGCTTATGTCTCCCTTGGGGCTGGCAACGATATATTTTTGCCATCTTATAATCATACCGAGGAGTGATTTGCCGCCATACCTCTTTTCGACCAAACCAACATGCCGATAGGATTTCTATTCTCTACACTCATGCACATTGTCACTAGGACGGGTACTTTAAATGCAACTGAGAGATAGAGCCTTAATCTTCGCATACGCTGTGCGTATTGTTTGTCAAGTTTTTTTCTTTTGGAGGATACTCTCTTTTTCCTCGTTTGGGCTCTTTTGGCTTTGCTTTCTTCTTCCAGCTGTTCCTTTGCCGGAAGAAGGAGAGAGGCTTTGCCTTTTTGAGAGGATGAATCTTTTCCTTGTTTGGACTTTTCTCTCTTTCTGGGGTTCCGGTTCTGAATCGTCCTCCGAGGACTCGTCAGACCATTCTCCCGCGTTACGCATGAGCACAGGGTCGTATGGAAATTTCGTAACTGCTTTATCTGGTTCCTCTAGCGTTGAGGTAACCATGTCTCCCATTTCTGCGCTGTCACCGTAAGTGAATGATTGGAATTGGAATCGCCATTCCTGATAGAGTCGTTCGCTTTGTTTGAGTGTGGGTACGCTCGCTAGGTTGAGAAGTTTAGGGGTTTGGGATTTACTCATGAGTGGTTGACAGTCAAGGCTGCATAACCGATAAAACCCGTATTGAACCGAATAAACTTAAGTCTGAACTTAGTGACCGAAAACGAATTGCAATGCGAGGCGTGTCACGGAGATGAATTCGGTAACACTGATAACCTACTAATCGATTGACGGATTGTTCGTGAGAACAGTAATTCCGGCAGATTGATTACCGGTGAGTATTTAATCCCTTCGGTACTTCCCACCAATACGAACGGAACTTTACTGAATATACAATCAATGTACACTTTACGCTATCGACGTGACACGTCACTACTATTAGATTATGGTCGACGTAATGGATGACTGTTAACTGACTTTCTAGAAATAATTCCTACGTCATTGATTATCCGTAAATAGTAAAATGGTAATCGTAATTAATAAAAGGTAAGTACTGTCGGACGATTTTGATATAAGTAAAATGGAAAAACGTTAATATCTAATTACAAAATGAAAGCGGATGCAACGACATACAGTATATATAGCAATCAGGCGTAACAGAACGAGCAGCAACTGCGGCTGATGTTTCGGAGGCCCGCTAACGAATCGGACCCGAGCGGACCCCCCCCCCCCCCCCGCTTCATTCTTGCCTTCGCTGCGCTGGAACGAACGACGAAAGGCCGACGACTGACCCGACGCGCATCCTTGCCGACTGTGGACGAAATTAATAATCGTTTCAATGACATCGCAACCAGCTACGTGACCCGTTGAATCTTCAACGGGTCACGTAGCTGGTTGCGATGTCATTGAGACGATATTTCAACAAGAGCAATGGCTGCTCTGGGCGTCGACTGCATGCTCAACGAGACATGTCGAAATTAATAGTACTTACGAACGGCAACGTCGAAAATTTGAATTTCCGTTACGCACCCAACGGATCGATGTTCAAAATATACGATTATTGATCGCGGTGACAGCGCAATGTAAACCATACGTACTATACTGTTAATCGAAGGTGCAAATTCAGATCTCGGGGTAGGTCCCAGTAATACTTACAATTAACAGCCTCGTGGCGTTACTATCCAGTTACGCATCGTTCTGTACGACAATTTCTATATTTACTCAAAATGTTAGTATAGTTACTACAATCAATTCGCTTTACCACCAATGCACGTGAATATCGAATAAAGGGCGAGCGTTGCATCTGCATTCCTTTTGTAATTTGATATTCACATATGTGTCTGAGTGTTGGTCTGCTAGGGAGGGTAAAAGGGAGGAGCTTGGGGTGGAGGATGGGGGCGAGGAGGTGATTGACCTCACTGAGGTTCCATCAGCTTCTGTCCCACCCTCTTCCCCAAGTGACGTTGATGTTGCGCGGCGCGGCCGTCCGCGCAGTGTGGACGTACTGGCTAGAGAGAGGTGTTCGGGAGCGCAGCGTAGTGTCTCCGAGTTCTTCTCTTCAGCTAACACCCTCGCATCTAGCTCTTCATGCACTTCACAGCCCCCATCTGCCCCTGCTGTTGCTGTTGCTGCTATGTCTGTTTGGTGTTCTGACAATGCGTTGGGATCGGCTGACCCCGGTGACCCAATGGAGGCACATGTCCAGGATCTGGATCTGATGCTATAGTCTGAGGAAGCCTATTATTATTATTATTATTATTATTATTATTATTATTATTATTATTATTATTATTATTATTATTATTATTATTATTAGGGAGTACATAGGCCATCGGTCCCTTTCCATGGGCTGATTGGTATAAAGCTCCTAGAGTAATGTTCTATGCCGTCACTTCCTTTATTCCACCGATTGGTGTGGAGACTTTCCTTATGGAATGGAGGACTGGATGCACATGGCCTTTTGGCTCAGCAATTGGCAGGAGATACACTATTATTATTATTATTATTATTATTATTATTATTATTGGACACCGTGATAGCTCAGTGGTCAAGTTCTACCATCTGGGCCCTGTCGCCAGTTCGATTCCCGTCGGTGCCACCAGTATTTTCATTGAACATACCGGTCCGTCTGGACCAGTATTTTCATTGAACATACCGGTCCGTCTGGAAGTGTTGGAACTGCCCTTGCGGGGGTGTCATTAGAGCCTATCGTCAATTCTTCGTACTCCCCTCACGGGTGAGACGATGGAGGCGCATGTGCAGAAATGCATCAGCCATTGACAGAGAAGCACTATTATTATTATTATTATTATTATTATTATTATTATTATTATTATTATTATTATTATTATTATTATTATTATTACTATCCCTGAAGGTGTTGGTGAAGGGGGGGGGGGGTTGGGGGTTGGGGGGAGGGGCAAAATGAAAATTATGTACCCCGTCCAACCCCACCCCCCCCCCCCAGCATTTTTGCATCCCTGACCCTATAAATCATGGTTTGTGGGAACCAGGAGGATTGGAAGCTCATATTTGCAGGGTAGCTAGCCCCAGACTCGATCTTGATGCTGGTATAGTTTTTTTGGAATTCACGCAAATATTTGCGTTAGGGGAGTGTCCTGAATGCTAAAATTCCTTGTTTTTTTGGCCTTTTTTCGCACCCCCCATCCCTATAAATCATGGTTTGTGGGAACCAGGAGGAGTTGGGAGCTCATATTGGCAGGGTGGCTAGCCCCAGACTCGATGTTGATACTAATATAGCTTTTTTGGAATTCACGCAAATATTTGCGTTAGGGGAGTGTCCTGAATGCCGAAATTCCTGGTTTTTTGGAGTACTTGCTGGCACCTCCGGCAATTGAACGTACACTGTCGACGGGGCAGGGCGGGTCCGGGGGGGCCTCCCCCCGGGAACCCCAGCCCTGTGATTGTACATACCCGTTTTGGTCGCGGGTGGCACCCACACCAGAAAATTGAGGTCTTGTGCCACCAGGCGCCCTCCGGCAATTCAACGTACCCTGTCGACGGGGCAAGGGGGGGTCCGGGGGGCCCTTCCCCCGGGAACCGCAGCCCGGCGATTGCACGTACCCGTTTTTTTTGCTGGTGGCACCCACACCAGAAAATTAGGTCTTGTGCCACCAGGCGCCGTTTGCGCACACCAGAGGGAGTTAGCTTACAATTAACTTCATTAAATCGAAGACCTAGGCCTTGTAGTGGTAGTAGTGGTAGTAGTAGTAGTAGTAGTAGTAGTAGCAGTAGTAGTAGTTACCTCTACTAGCCTAGCCTAGTAGTAGTAGTAGTAGTAGTAGTAGTAGTAGTAGTAGTGTTGTTTTTGTCGTCGTCGTCGTTGTCGTTGTTGGTTGTTGTTGGCTGTTGTTGGAAGGCTGTTGTTGTTCCAACAACAACAACACCACCACCACCAACAACAACAACAACAACATACAGCAAAACAACATAAACCATCAACAACTAACAACAGCAACAACTCTTGCTGCAGCCACAGCCAGAGAACGCGTCAAGAGAAGACGTTATGGGGAGATGGCCAACCAGCTCGATGTCTCCTCGTTTCCTTTGTGATCGAGCCGTCGGGTGCTCTTGGGCATGCAGCCCTGAGGTTCCTGCGCCGCATCCAGGTCTACAGAGACACACTCCAGGGGTGCTACCGTCTACCCCTCCCGCACTCGAGCCCACCAACAGATGGATGAAAGCTTTCCTGAATCTGCCAGAGGCCTCACGAAGTATTTCCGGAACGTCTCTGCCGTTGTCACCGCTCAAGGAAAGGCAGGGATTCTTGATCGTGCGCGCCAGGAGATGTGGGACACGTTTGAACCTCTGGACTAGTTCTCTCTCTCTCTCTCTCTTTCTCTTCCTCTCTCTCTTTCTCTTCCTCTCTCTCTCTCTCTCTCGATCTCTCTCTCTCGATCTCTCATCTCTCTCTCTCTCTGTCTTCCTCTCTCTCTCTCTCACTCTCTCTCTCTCTCTCTCTTCCTCTTTCTCTCTCTCTCTCTCTCCCCCTTTCTCTCGATCTCTCTCCCTCTCTCTCTCTCTCTCTCTCTCTCTCTTCCTCTTCCTCTTTCATCTCTCGCTCTCTCTCTCTCTCACTCGCTCGCTCTCTCTTGCTGTTTCTCTCCTTTTTCTCTCCTTTCCTTTCTCATTCTCCCTCTCCTTCCTTTCATGTGCTGCCTGTGACTTCACTGTCACAGCCTTCTCGCCCCTTCTCTTCTGCGGACCCTCCACCTCGCAACCGGACGTCTACTATGGCCCAGCTAGTGTGCTAGGGAGCATTCTCTAGGGTCAGCGTTTTTCCAGTTTCCCTTTGCCTTTTCGTCACAGCCCTAGGTTCAGAAGGTGGGCACATGATCCACTTGCAGGCTATCTTGGTAGCCATGGGGCACCTTACCATCTGCTTGAATGCTAGGTTGTGACTACTCGCCTTTTCTCCCCTTGAAGGTGTCTAGACAGCTCTTTCCTTCGGCCTCCAGCGCTTGTGACTCATTGCTGTCTGTTTGCTCCATTCGACTTGTTCGTCTCACACGCGAGCTTCTAACTTGTTGTTCAGGCTGTTTTTTCATTGGCCACGGCGAGTCTCCCTCCATCTTCCCTCTCTCTTCCTCTTCTCCCTTCTCCGCGGACTAGTTCTTTTCCCACTGCTTGTCTGCACTCTTCACTGTCTTTCCTCTTCTCCCTCTTTTGTTGTTGTTCTGCTATAGCGCATGCTCTTCTGCTCGTTTTCCCTCTTTCTTTAATTATTGTTTCTGATCTCTAGAGTCCTATAGTACAGTGAGCATGCTCCGTGTCTAGGTAAAATGCGCCATAACGATATTTCCTTGAGAATTTTCCCCTTTACACGTGTTTCGATGGCTGGGGATGATTAGACATTTATTATTTGTCTTTAAGTGGCACTGAAAGGACGTTAGCCACGCATCATCATGCCGTTGATTTAGTTACTAATAAAATTGAACAACAACCAACAATAAAACAACAAAACAACAAAAACAACAAACAACAACAACAATGCACCATCATGCCACATACATACGTACATACATACATACATACATATATCCATATCTACATTCATTCTCTCTCTCTCTTTCTCTCTCTCTCTCTCTCTCTTTCTCTCTCTCTCTCTCTCATTCTCTCTCTTTCTGTGTGTGTGTGTCTCTCTCTCACTCTCTTTCTCTCTCTCTCTCTCTCCCTTTCTCTCTTCCCCTTTTTCTTTCTCTCTCTATATATATATATGCATCTTATATATATATATATATATATATATATATATATATATATATATATATCCCTCTCTCTCTCTCTACATCCCTCTCTCTCTCTCTCTATATAGATATATATGTATGTATATATATATATCTATATCTATATATAATATATATATATCCCTCTCTCTATATATATCTCCCCCCCCCCTCTCCTCTATCCTCTCTCCTCTCTCCTGTGTGTGTGTGTGTGTAGTGTGTCTGTGCTGGGTTTGAAGGCCGTTATCCATGCACTGTAATTAAGGGTGCGATGGGTTTGTGGCAGAACTCTTGGAAAACTTAAGCGGAAATTTATTGGATTTTGCGGATGGCAATGAAAGACTTCACGTGAACTCTTACATATTCCAAGATATATTTCGGCTAAATCAAGCTCGATTGCAATAAGCACCCAAAGTACCCTTTATGACAGGGGATCGCCCGTCTATAGCTAGTACAGTACTACAGTCTTACTACTACAGAAATATAAAGCATATTAGAAAAAACACATTATGTGATCACACGTCCCAAAGAGTTTTTATTTTTACCACTACAGACACTGTAAAGTTTCAATTTTTTTTCTTTTCTATAGAAAAACAGGGCGGCCCGATTTTTTCTAAGTGGAATTCATATAGAAAAAAGTTTGCGTTTCCGTAAAAAAGACAGACCGGCCCGTTCAAAATGTTCTTTCCGTGATCTTTTTGGCTGGCCCTGCCGCTAAAAAAGTAGTTAGGTTTCCGTGAAGTGACGGACGCACTTGGCTACGATATACTGCGCTTTGCTGCGCTGTGGTATGCGTATCAGTATTTGCGTATGCGTACCTGTCGCATTTAATCAAAAACACCACACGGGAGTGTGGGGGGGCGGGGGTGGGCGGGGGGGGGGTTGGCAGGGGGGGGGGGGGCCGGGCTAACGCAAGAATGTGGTACGTCGCTCGATCTATAAACAGGCAGGTTATTTTTTGTCAGATACGTCGCTCAAGCTTTAAACATGCATGTTTCTTTTTTTGAAAATTTTAGCTCACTAGTCAGAAATTTTATCCCACCACTTAGAAATTTTAGCTCACCAAGGAAAAAATTTAAACTATATAATGTGGTGGGGGAGTATTTGGAAGATATAGATACCTAGTAACTGCATCCCAAACTCACCTAAGCCCAAACACACCACACTGGAGTGGTGGAGAGGTGCGTTTGCCCCCCAAAGGAAAAAACATACAATGTGCTGATAGATGCACGATGATGCACTGTGTGATGGATGGATGAATGGATGGAGAACAATCCACTAGCACTTGCTAGCTTTATATTTAACTGTGGAAATGTTAGTTACATCGATTTAAAATATATTTTAGTTCCCGCAATCAAGCCAGATATGCAGGATTATGAAGCTTGATTATTTGCAAACCACAATCCGCAAAATAGATGTAATTTCTTCTGATGTTTAGACTATATCATTGCATTGCAGCAAAACATCGCACTCTTAAGTGTGCGATGATGTTTATGGCAATGCAATGATATGGTCCAAACATCAGAAGAAATTATATGTATTTTTTGCTGATTGTGTTTTTCAAATGCCAGTTTGACTGCAAGGCCAAGCTAGGACAAGATTCATAATTCGGTATATTTGATGTGATCGCGCGGAAACTAACACATGTTTTAAACTTGAATGGTACTTTTGGGTACTTATTGCAATCTAGCTTGATTTAGCTGAAATATATCTTGTAATATGTTAGAGTTCACGTGAAGTCTTTCAGTGTCATCCGCAAAATCTAATAAATTTTCAATTAACTTTCCAAGATTATGCCACAAACAGCATCGCATCCTTAAGGGTGTCACCTAAACCAGAAAACTGACAGTCAGGTGGATGGATCGTGAACTTAGGACCCTTGTAAAATTGTGTTTGAGGTGACGTTTTGTTCAGTGTATCCTTGCTGTGCTACTGTAAAAGTTTCAGAGGGGAAAATGGGGGGTTCAAAATCTGATGTTTGTCTTGGTCATACCATTGTACTGTGATTTTCTGGTTCCTTACCAGGTAAAATCATATGTTGATTTTAGCAAAAAAGAAAAAAAAACAGATTCAACTAGGAACAACAACAGCCCAAAACAGGTTTGGATACTTCGAAACATGAAATTTAAACATGGAAAATCAGTGAAAGATCATTTATGCATAAAAACACACTATAAGAAAAGCAAAAAATAGATTTTAAACGTGATTAGCAAACAACCTTCCTGATCGGAAATGCTCCGGAAGCAGTTTCTAAAACTAAACTAGTAGAAAATTATACGAAAAGTTCATTTAATCAAAACCAATTGTAATCACTTTTATGCATAAAAGCAAAAAGTGTTAAAAAACACAGACATTTTCACTACTTACTGCTTGACCTGCGATGCAACTGCAATCTTTTGATTGTATCAATTCATGTTGCATGTTTCGTTACAAAAAAAACATTCGCAGTGGTAACAATCGTTGACGGCACAATGACTGAGTGTTTCATTGTAGCAACCGACCGAGCAGGGTGATTTGTTCGATGCATCACCAGACGAAGACGACGAAGTTGTTGGTTTGTGAAGAAGATGGTTATCTATCTCACAGCTCACAACACCTCCAAGCTCGAGGTCTACCTCACCTTTGCAAGTAAAACAGCTCGAAACGCTGTAGCTCTCCGAGCTTGCGCCAACTGATCCTTTTTCCTGCAGCTCTTTGTCAACTTCACAGGGGTTGACATCCTCTTCTTCTTCTACTTCTTCCTCTTCTTCTTCTTGTTAGTCTGCTTTTTTCTTTCTTCCCATCTGCTTGAACAGTTCGTAAAACTGGCGCACGCGTTGCTTGCAAAACTCCGCCTGGGCGCCATCACTTTCGATGCAAACCACTGTCATGTTGGCTTGAAGGGCGCCGATTACTTCCGAACAAGATCACATGCAAACGACCAAAACATTGCTGTGCGGCAGGAGAATAGGACAAAATGCGTCTCGCGAGTTCAGGGGGCTTTTCGAACACGTTGACTCATTCCTCATCTTCATCATGACGTTGCTTCTTGGCCTGCACTCGAACAGTGTAGATGTTGTGGCGCTTGGGGGGGTTTTTGTCAAGGTTGAGAACGAAGGAACTCTGCTTGTGATAAAAAGCAACAAGCAGCATTTCCACAGCTTTGATCCACTTCTGAGGCGCGCAGACGTAGTTGTGGTTCTCCTTGTACCAGTAAACAGTTTCGATGGTATGGAAACCAGTAGTGAGCAAGGCAGACACCAGCATGTTGTACTGGGATGGGTGGAGGTGGAAAAAGACAATTCTTTGTCGGAGTTCCCCACGACCGAAAATTGATTCAGCAGTCCCTTGATCTTCTCTTCGTTGATCTCTGTCTGATCTGCTTCCAGCAATGAAATGTTGTAGCGAATTTCGGCGTACAGGCAGTCTGCAAACATATTCAAACATCATGGAAAAAAAGCAACGTGAAAAGCGAATGTTGTGTCTTTTTGAATCTTACGTCTTCAAAACAAATGAGGTACCAAATTTCTCTTCCACAGTCAAGAGACTAGTCAGGGTGAACATGTCCACCTCAATGATCCTTGCCTTTCCGATGTGTGTGTCGGAAACAGCCTGAGCAAAGCAACAGTTACGAAATTTAAACATCAAAAAGTAGTGCAGGGATTAGACATCGAAGCACACGGGTTGGTACGGTTTGCCTTCACGATGGCGGGTCTTGGAGGAAGTGAACCACTGGTGAAGCTGTTGGGTTAAAAAATCAGGAATCTTGCGCTGTTTCACAGCGGTTTTAAACAAGAAATCCACTGTGGTGGAAAGTGCTTTTTGCGCCGGTGCCGTTTTGAGCTCGGGGACGAGGTTCGTCAAAGCTTCCCAGTCAGGGTCTTCCACGCTTCCTTTCATGTTTAAAACATTGACGGTCGAGGCCAGTGCAACGATGTCCTCCTTGAGCTTTTCCTCGCAGCACCACTTCTTCTGGGTAACTAAGAACTCCTTCAGGGTCGGAGCCACGTCCTTGAGCTTGCAGTGCTTCAGCGTCTCAACCAGGTCCGTCATTTCTTGCAACAGGCCAGGTTTGTCTTTGCGTACCCAGTGAAGCTCATGTAGACCCTCGATGACTGCTTTGTTCAAGTCCTGTCGAATGGCCTTGCGCGTGAGCAGTTGCAACCACACTTTCCACAGCTCCCCCGTGTTGGAAGAACCGTAAGTCCACATGGAACCAAACATCGCAGGCGGGATTGAACTGGAAAGGGCGAATTCCTTTTTCCAGCCATCAAAACTTTTCGATGGAACGCGGGTTGCGGGACTTAAGACGCGCGATGGCGGCCCAAGCATGGTTGTGAGCAGCGATTGCATTTTCATCGAAAGTGTTTTTGCGGTGATCATGAGCGATTCGGTTTTCGAAAGCACCGAGCAAGCTGACAGCCAGACGACCTGGTTCATTCCATCCCACGAATCGCAGCTTGGACATTTTGATTGTTTGCCAAAGAGGGTTCCTTGGGTCACCTTCGTGAAGACGCTGGATTGCGTTGGATGTGTGCAGTCCAACGAAAGCATGCATGGGAAGCGAGCCATCCTGCATGTTCTTCTTCAAGAAGAGTTACAATCCGTTCCGCGCAGCCAAGGGGATGTTGTTCCAGTCGTGTGAGTCACCTTTAGTGTTGATTAAACCAGCGGCTTTCCATTTGTCCACAAACTCCTGAACGACCTCCTTCTTGCAGAATGGGGGAGGTACCAACAGCTCGTCGTCTTCCTCTCCAAGGCCCAAATCTTCAGTGAAGCAGACCGTTCGACGAGTCGACACGAGGTTACGACGCAAACGTGAACGAGCGACCTTGGACGTTCGACGACCTCCCACCAGACCAAACGGATTGATCGTGAAATTTTGCCAGAGCAAACGAACAAGAAGGGAGATGACTCTGCCCTCGAGACAACGGACGAGCCCCACGACGACGTCGCAGAGTACGAAATTGGAGTGGGGACCAGCTTCGACGCGTCGTCGACCCCCCTTGCGGTTTCTGTTCCAACTGCTACTGCTTCTGTTGTGAATTTGCACCCACTCCCTCGTTCTCCTTTAGCTCGTCCGAAAGCAAGAAAGGATATCAATGGCAACGTCGGTACTCAGAATATAATCGATGGAAAGAGGTATAGAAAGCCTCGTCCGCCTCACGCATCCCACTCTGTACGTCTAGCTTTGGGTTATGACGACGACGACTACGACAACGACAACGACTACGGTGCTACGTCAACTTTTGATGACTCTGACAATGACTCGTTTTGTTTGTTTACCCATATGCTCCGCATCCCCGAAAAGCAGAAAAAGGCTGATCCCAACGTCATGGCTGCTCGTAAGAACGAAATTGATGGATTGTACAAAGCTAATTGTGTTCGTTGGGCTACTAGGGATGACGCACGACGGGCCAACATCACGCCGGTGCACACCGGATTTGTAGACGCAATCAAACAAAATGAGTCGACTGGTGAGACAAGCTACAAGTCTAGGCTTGTACTTCGAGGGAATAGAATGAATGAGTACGAACACTTTAGCCCCTACGAGACGACGACGCCTGTTGCGCATCATTGGACGCTATGTTGTTGCTCTGTGCCGTCATGGTCGGTCTTGCACTGCTGCTTAAGGTCATCGACTTCAGCCAGGCGTTTATACATGCAGATATGGAGGACGTTGTTTTTGCTGTACTGCCTGAAGAATTCAGGAAGGTTGACGACCCCTGGGCTATTTGGCTGGTCTTGAAGGCCCTATATGGTTCCTCACAAGCGGGGAGGCGATGGCATGACTTCGTGGCTCGGTTCTTGCGCCTCATTCGATATATACAATCTACTGTGGACCCGTATCTTCTATCTTTTAGGCAAGGACAAGAACTTCCCACCTTCTTTCGTCCGTAGTTCCAAATCGCTCCCTTGG
The DNA here is from genome assembly GCA_019918135.1 of Paulinella micropora. Taxonomy (NCBI): domain Eukaryota; phylum Cercozoa; class Imbricatea; order Euglyphida; family Paulinellidae; genus Paulinella; species Paulinella micropora. Next base: position 6,655 of record WBZZ01002446.1, on the reverse strand, counting down.
GTACTATTGCTGAAAACTGACGACATGTTAGTTTCTGCATGCTTGACGTGCAGTACGATAACCTGAAGCGCAAACTCGATGAGCATGGATTTCGCTACAAGGCATTGGGGGACGTAAAAGTTTTCACCGGTTTGCAATTCAAACGTTTCGACTCGGGACTGTTGATTCACCAACGAGCCTACATTCGTGGTCTCCTGCGTGATCGTGGCTATGCTAACGCGAATCCCACACCGACCCCTGCTACTGTACAGGAGCCGGCACCTGCAGCCCCCGAGCCGAGTGCCCTCTGCGTCAATGGACCCTACCTAAGCTTACTGGTGAATTGATATGGCCTGCGTCAATGTCACAGCCACACATTTCATTTGCTGTTAACAGGCTGAGCGTCTTCGGGCATCAGGCTCCTGACATCGCCTACGCCATGGTTGGTCGCATATAGAGACACCTGCGGGAGGAGCGAGGGTTGTTCTTTCCTGCCAACGTTGACCCAGCAACTTTTGAATTCAATTCGTATTCAGACTCCGACTTCGGCAATTGTCGCTTCACGCGCCGGTCCCGCAACGGAGAGATTCACATGTTAACTGGCCCGGTTCACTGGAACTCTCGACGTCAATCCACCGTGGCTCTATCGACGATGGATGCGGAAGTAATCGTATGGTCCAATTGCACACGCACTGCGATTGCCGTGCAGAGCTTCTTGCGTGAGCTGAACGTTCCAGTTCCGCAACCGACGGTAAAACATGAGGATAATCGCGGATCGATTACGGTTTCGTCGAATGGATTGGGTGGCCCGCGCTCTCGTCACTTGGACATTAAACATCACTACGTTGTTGAGCAAGTAAGGGAAAGACGCGTTGCTGTTCCTTATATCCCGTCGAGTGACAACCTCGCCGACGCCTTCACCAAGTCGCTGCCGACCCCGCAGTTCCGCGCTCTCGTAGATCAGTTCACCGTCCGGCTCGACGATTACCTCAAGGACGACGAGGACTCGATTCCACCGACTGGTCCGATGGCTGCACCATACCCGCCAGTCAAGAAGAAGAAGTCCGTCAAGAAGAAGAAGCCCACCGCTTTAAAGGGAGTGTGACCCTCCTTAGGATGGAGACAGATGAAGGTTTGATGAAAGCTATGCAATTCTCTCTTGTGAGGATAGTGAGCAACTCATCTGGGGTTACAAACGTTACGAATCAGACTTCGACTACACCTTTGACCCTGCAGCTGAACGTGGTTGAACTTGGACTTGATCTCCATTCTGCGAGTGCTCTATGTTGATCGCGAAGTAGAAGGACTTCCTGACGGAAATGCTAAGATCTAATCCGTTGACTTCCTGTCCGCCTGGAGAGGTCGGACTATTCATTTCGCCTTCTTTCGAGGTCGATTGCCGCGATGGACTCGACTAGTTTTCAAACAATGACAATGACACTCTTCATCATTTATGGTGATATTGAGTTCAGGGGGGGTATTGTAGTATGATACTACATCATTATATTATTAATACTTCCTAGTAGGAACTCTAATATCACTAATTACCGTTAGGATTAGAATTACTGACACCGCACACCGGATATTTACCTACTAGTGTGAAATGCCACTTTTACCTGGATACTACCAGAATAATGGCATTACTGTGGCAATATATTTCTAGTATTCCAGAACGGTGTGTAGAACGGAATAGGGTAGGACTATAATAACTATTCATTTCCTGTTATTCTATTAAATGGATTATGTTTACCAGTCAAATATAAACCCAATCTTCTTTTTAGAATAACTAGAACATACCTTTACCGTAGGTCAGTTACTCTTACTTCTGTCAGTTGTAGCATTGTCATTAAAAGTAGTTTTATTGAACATCGGAAGACCTTTACTGGTCTGAGCTTCGTGTATTAATAGAACTGAACTTCTGTGCTGTTAGTCATGATACCCGGAGGTAATAGTATAGGTCATGCACGGGTCGGCTTTCAAGGGGTCAAATCCTAGTTCTCTTAGAAGTTCAGCGAAAAGATCGTACCATCTCTTGCCTGCCTGGGGGGCTTCATACAGAGCTTTGGTGATCTTGAGAAACATACCTTCCTTGCCCTTTTCTGTAACTCCCGGCTCTTGCATATACAGTGTCCTTCATCAATGCATTGAGATATGCGTTTTTGAAGTCAACTGCATAGATTTTGTTTCCTAAACTTACCGCTAGTTTAAAAAGCAACAAAACTGACCTATGATTCGCACACGGGACATAGAGCTGTTCGGGGTTATGGCTTATTCCGGGTTCTATCTGATCTCCTCTTAGAGATAGTCGAGACTTTATGAATTTTACTCTCTTATCGTCTGTCTTTACTTTATGAACCCATAATAAACCCACAGGCTTCACGCCGGCTTGTTTGACAACGTCGGCTGTTACCCATTCGTAAGTTTTAAACTCCCTTAGTGCTTTCAGTTCATTGTCAATGCCTTTTTGCAAGTCCTTTAGCGTCATTCCTTCTTCTACTAGGTCAGTAGGTAAGTGTATGTAAAACAACCATTCGCTTGCTTCTTCTTGAGAAATGCAGTCATCCATGTCAGTCAAGTGTTCATTCATTAGTTTCACGTAATGATTGGATGTTTTTGACAAGTCTGTCTGTGTTCTCGTCCTTTTTCCGTGGATTATGTTTGCAGTCGATACGCTATGGCTCTGTTCCCATGTTAGTCCTTTCGGGGGTGGCTTATCTTCTATGCTGATTGGGGTCAGTGTAGTCGGCATCTGGGGATGTGAACTCAGAGTTTGGAGTCGGGCCTATACTAACTTGTTTGTACGAGTCGTCCTGCAAGCTTTGTTCTAAGCTTAGCTCGTCTTGTTGTTCTGATTCACTGTGCTGTGGCTGTTCGGTGTCATGAGTTGGCGAATCTGGTGTATTCGTGTTCTCGTGAGTGGGGACTATGAGTGGTGTGTGATCCGCGTCGTCGTTGTCTTGTGCGTTAGTCGATGGTATTGGAGTGTCTGCTAATAGACTACCTATCTCGCTGGTGTCTATGTGTGGAATGTTTTCGGTGAAGCTATCTTTCTTTCTCAGATTCGTCACTCCATGCTGTCTCCGCTGCATTGCCTTTCAGTGGGCCTACTTTGTGCGGATTGAAACGTGCACTTCTAACTCCTGGAATCACTCTTTTACCGTCCCATACTCGATACAGCTCCCTGTGTATGTCGTACCCTACTAGAGTAACAACTTTGCCGGGCATAGCTCCCTTACAGTCTTTCTTACCTATGTGCATAACTCCTCTGCTACCTATAGGCCTGAGTTGGTGTATTGGGGGCTTTCTACCGAACAACTGCTCATAAGGGGGCATACCCTTTCTAGGACCAGTGGTCGCCGGAAGAATGTTCCACAAAGTGGAAGCCGTATGTTCCATTTCGTCCCAAAAATTGGGTGGAAACCCTGCGTGTATACGCATTGCTCGGGCAGGTCCTCCAGTTGTCTGGTTCATCCTTTCAGCTATGGGATTACCATCTTTATCGCCAGTAGCTGCATCTTTCCATATTATGCCCGGGTATTCTCGTTTTACCTCATTGGGTGCCGTGAATTCCTGGTCACAACGGATTTCCTTAGTCCTATTGCCTGTCCGTGTTTCAAAGAAATGGATTGCCTTTCTCAGACAAGCTATGAACTCATTCTTATACGCGAGAAAAAAATCAAGAGTGTATCCGGAAAAATCGTCGGTCACCAAGAATTTATACCTCTTATCTGTTCTAGATATAGTGCGCCATGCTCCCTGTGTGTCTACATGTAGAATTTCTGCTGTCTTGGAAGCTCTACGAATGTGATTGACTGCGAATCGAGGTAGAACTTTCGATTTGCTAATCATGCACGGTTCGCATAGTGCGCACTCTTCCTTTGCGCTGTCGAGTGTCCCTTTGGGACTGACTATCCTATATCCGGCCGCTTCTGCAAATGCAGCAGCTTTTGGATAACCAAAAATGTCACTATGATATAAGACGTCTATATCTATTGGTTTACGTTTGTCTGTCTTGCTGGGGTACTTGACGTACAATACTGCTTCGCTACGACTATCCTTGTTGCTATCTTTGCTATCTGTGGCTGTGCTGTGATTTGAAGTGCTCCTATCACTATCTCTATCGTTTCTGTTTTCGGGACCTCCCTCCCCATTCACCCCAACATGCTTTACGTCTTGGGCACACCGAATGGGACAAAACGCTGATTGATGCGCAGCGGTTTATCGTTCTTAGTATGTATGTATTATGCACTCAGTACCCGTTGACTGTCACCAAGCCCAATCTTCGTCTGTGCTCCTGCAGATGAATATAGCAGTGACACTGCCACAATCTCTCCCTCCTCCTGCTAGTCCTGCGCTCGACGCCGTATCCAATTATGACCTCAATAAATAGAACAGTGCAAACTCTGCAGTCACGCAGGTGTGGCGTTTCAAGGTGCTCCTCAGCGTTCTGGGCCCAATCGCGCCTTGTCTGCGTGGTCGGAGTGTCGGTACAGAAACTCTGTAGCAATTCCAAACAGGCGTAGCACGTCGACCTGCCATAACCGACAAGCCGATTTATTGAAAAGAGACTTTGCGGTACAGAATACCTGGTTACTCTAAACGATGCCGCTGCAAATTTGCGTTCGACTTTTCTACTTTTGGGGTTGACCATGCACCTGGTACTTGACAAAAGAAGAAGAAGATGATGAGTCGAGAGCGATGCCAAAAAAACCCCGTTCCTTCTTAAAAAAACTCATGCAGAAAAAAAAAAGATGCCAGCATGTACAACGTGTAAGATTGCTATAGTGATGTTTTGCACCTCGCCACTGCTACATCCATGGAGCATTCATTGAAAACAACAGCATAACAGACATACTGTTTTCGGTTTTTTGGCACCTCGAAAGTGTCCCAAAACCGATGCCAAAAACAGTTGGTACCGGCCACTTCAACGGTTTTTTGGTGCCATTCGTTGCACCAACCCTTTTGACACCAGCCACCTTCTATGACCACATGGATTTTTTTGGTGCTTTCTTGAACTCGCAAGCCGAAGAGGACAAGGGCCTAGCTGCTTCCTCACGAGAACCAAATGATGTCGACCCTTCTACACCGCAAACGGTTTCCAGCAGAAGGTACGGGAAAAAAAACTCCTCCTCCTCCTCGGATGGGAAGCAAAGCAAACACAATTCTTCAAGAACATTCCAAGAAATTCCAAGATACCTGCCGGTGGCGGCTTCGGCGCGTCCTTGTCTGTCTCCATGTTGGCAACGCTTGCAGGATGGAGGGGACAGTCAGTTGACCAACCCCAAAAAAAAGGGGTAAATTTTCGGCAGCAACCCTGTCCAAACCATGATAATTAGGCAAAGGCTTGCGTCAGCAATGGTAATTTGGCAACGGTTTTTGGAGGGAACCGTTTCTGTCACGCTCCCTTTTTTGGGGACGGTCGTTAGGTTGCCTTCCAAAAAAAAACACACAGCTGAACAGAGAACCGTTTATGCTTAGCGAAGACTATGATTCATCTGAGTCAGCCTTTAGTAGTGACTCTGACTCGGATGTGTCTTCAACGTCCGGGAACGCCTCCATTTCAGACTCTGAAACGGTGTCTTCGACATTTTCAGAAGAATCGAGGTCCTTGTTTGCACAACCCAACCTTCCCTCTCAAGTCACACACACACACACTCCCTCTCTCCTCTCTCTGTCTCTCTGTGTCCCTCTCTCTCTCTCTCTCTCTCGCAGAATACACTAGTCTTGCAATGCAGCAGGAACGCCTCCATTTCAGACTTGGATGTGTCTTCGACATTTTCAGAAAAATCGAGGTCCTTGTTTGCGCAACCCAACCTTCCCTCTCAAGACACACACACACTCCCTCTCTCCCTCTCTCTGTCTCTCTGTCTCCCGCTCTCTTAAAATAGACTAGTCTTGCTGACACCAGTCTACTGTTGTAGTTTATGTCGTGTCGCGACGTGATATCGTGTCCCGACGTGATATCGTTTTGCTGACACGCCCATAGATATTTAATTGGAATATTTTAGGGTGCCGGGCTCCTGGTTGGGACCTAACGTACCGGATCTCAATCCTACAATTCAAAATAGGCAAGACACTGCAAGGAAGCGAATGAGTCAGTCTATCTGCCAACAGGAGACTACATCAGCTGCAGGCGAAGTTTTACATATCTCCATGGGTGCTCTCTTTGAACTGTTTATGCGCTGGAAAGAGAAAAACAAACCTTCGTTCAACGCAGCGGCTCAAATGTGGGACTTAATCGGCCTCGTCGTGTGCCCTTGCGACAGTAGTTGGCCCGTGCTCAAGACGATGACTAGAGACATCCCACGCCTCTCTAAGTCTGCATCAACGAGTGACGCCATGGCTTGTTTGCCTACGACAGAACTCAGGCAAACGCATGCCCAGACTGCGGGACAAGCCATCGTTCTGCATGGCGCTTTCGCCACCGATGGTAGCAGCTGCGCTGCTTTTAGGATAAGCTTACGGAGACAGGAATCTATATTCTTTCCTACCTCTGTAAGTTTTTTCCATTCATAAGTTTCACATTCTTACGTGCCACTTTTGCATTCGTACTTGGCTGGAAGGCATCCGGAGTCACCCCAGCCGTGCTAGTCTCTTACCCGAGGCACAGGAAAAAAACTACAGAAAGAAACTGGAGATGTTGACCGAAAGATATGTTGCAGTCAAGGATCGCCCC
>WBZZ01002445.1:57500-59210 GCA_019918135.1 Paulinella micropora | reverse complement strand
CTTGCTAATACTAGCAAAAGGGCATTGAAAGAATCTGCTCTTCTTCTTCCAAGTAATCCAACATTCATCGCACGTAGTTGTGGATTGTTGGCAACTAATCTCAATATCTGCCCCCACGCTAGCCTTCTCACACCATATCGCGCAACACCTGTATCAACGTTAAGTAATCTATTTAGTCTGGGACCCATAATTATCTCTTGAATACTTCTAATAATAGCATTAACAAATCTATCTACATTTCGGGGATCATCAGTTATTCGTGGCACAAGCATCTTGTGTTCGTCGCCTATCTGTGCTTCTATTAAAGCATCATCTGGGTGTTTTCTCTCCCACTCTTCTCGGTTTTCTTTCCATTCCTTATATTCCTGCTCCGCTTGCTTTCTATCCTCTCTTCGTATCACGCGAGTTTTGTCTGCTTTGCCTTTGTTTTCACATACGTTAAACCCTTATCGGTTAATCGTTTTAAGTCTTCTTCTTTATATTCTTGTTTTACCAATTGTGTTATATCACGCCTCATTTGCTGGATATTGTCTTCTATGTGCATTATATCATATTTATCGGTAGCCATTGCTAATTTTCGCATTTCAATCATTTGTTCGTTCATGGAGGCAGTTCCATGTTTTCTTTCAAATTCTTTCATATCAACGCCGTCATCTTGGAGGTGCGCTTTCAGTTCATCGTAATTCATGTTTGCATAAATACTTTGCTTATTGTCCAACGCACTAATCCTATCTTTTAAATCGTCCATAGTATTGCCCCCTCTTGTTGAAGCATCCAACAATCTATCCGCTCTCAGCCTCTCGCGGGCTTGACTATTGATGCCTTCATTAACTTGATCAATCCAAAAATCGTCTGCTTCATCCAACAAATACTTATTTTCACGTCTAATTTCGTTATAATATGTAAAAAATGGTTTTTCGTGTGGCATTTTTTTTATCCGCTATTATATAACATGGATAATAAAAAAGAAAAAAGCAAAGACGAGCAACAACTTGAAGAGTTGGAAAAACTTTGAAAGGAGATAGACCAAATCCGCATCACTCAGAACTTAGTGAATAGAAACCCCAATATTTTTAGAAAACCTGAAAATATCCTTTACTTACTGGTTTGCTCCGGGCTTCGCCCGGAGTTAACCGCCGTTAAAGTTCCGAGGAGACGTTTCGCTTTTACGGTAGTCCGGTCGGCGCGGCGTAGCCGTGCCGGCGGAGCCGGCGCGTGTTTGATCCGGCGTCTGGTTAGGCCTAGGTTGGAAAGTTGGGAAGATCGAAAGACGCGTCAGAGAAACTATCTTCAATGCATGCTATTGAAAAGAAAATCAAAGTTGGTAGCATTGTTTCAACTCTTGCAGCATATCACGTTCAAGACGATGATTTATTTCACAGATTTGGACAAAATTCTGAAACCGTACGAATCACCGGGGTCGTGATGAGTTTCACTGATAAACAGGCTACTATTCGCCTCAACACAGAGGGAAATCAATGGTCTGTGCAAGTCCCCCGTGGTTTGATTCGTATGGAAGATGAATCCAAGAAGTGGAAGTATTTGAATGCATCAGGGGAAGTGATTTGGGACTCGAATACCGACCAGGTTGTCGAGCTGAAATTTACTAAGATTCCCTTGAATGCTAATGTCTCACGTGATGATTTTATTAAGTCAATCAGAGACGTGAATGGCATTCTGGGGAATAGCAACGGTAGCAACGAGGCTAAG
>WBZZ01002445.1:37500-52500 GCA_019918135.1 Paulinella micropora | reverse complement strand
ATGTGTGCGGGTGATAATAGATGGTATATGACACATATTTATGAATGCTCACTTCTTTGAGCTAGAAGGCGATGGAAGGCATATTCCTATGAGTAAGGTCAAAATTCCAACATAAGTATCAGCAACCTCACAAGGTAAGTTCTTTTAAGATAGCCTCACGATACAAAGGGATATAATGGCAATAATGATACCCATTTGAAACAGATTCTTAATAAGTCGGCTGTCGGTCGGCCTGTTTTTTATACAACAACAATTCCAGTTATCTTCCAATTCGTGCTCTACTTTTTTTTCCTCGGTCTTTAGTTCTACTTCAAGAACACGAGACTTTAATTCGGGAGTTAGTTCGCCATCCATATCCTTAATATGTGGCGATATATGAAGTCGCGTATTATTGGACATTAGGTAAAACGACTGCTCTGATTTCAGAAAGTTGCTTAGATAGATCTTCTATAATAAGCATGAGATTATTATTTTGTTTTTCTAAATTAAATACCTTTTCTGATAATTGTTGAACCGCTTTAATTAACGGGGCAATAAACTCGGAATAACCTATACCATACCCGACATCACCACTATCAAGACATTTGACCTCTTCTGGATTAACACTCACACCTTTCAATTCTTATTCTTTTCTTTGCTTTGAACACGGCACCATAATTGTTTCTTTTATAAAACCGCCAAAATCTAGCATATCATTTCTGTTAGTATTTCTTCTAATTCCTGTGCTATTAAGCCAGTCCTACATTTTTTTATCATCAATCATAGGATAGCAGACTGGATTTAACTTATTAATAAAATCTAAGCCTAAGCATTCCTTTATATCTTCTTTTTTTCTCCTGTCTGAATATTGCATTGGATTAGACAATACCCATAATTGTCCATCGCTTGCTTTCAAAGACATTAAAGCAGTATTTGAACTATTCTCCCATATGAACCCACTCGTTGAAGAATTATTCACTCTAAATCTAAAAGCATAAGAAGTTAATCCTCCGCCTACTCCTCCTGCTGGTGCTGTTCCTCCATTTAATGCTTTATTTGCTCCAAACTGAGACATATAAATCCCCCATGCTGAATCAGCAGTATCACATACAAATATTCCTCTCGCATTCGTCCCGTCTGTTTGTCCTTGAATTCCTATTTTCGCTCCATTATTAGTCGTGGTCGTTAGCATCCCAGAATATGTAATTCGCCGTTATTAATCCACTGCTGTTATTGCCTTTGTTGTTAATAAGCATGCTGTATCAAGTTCAAGAGCCACAGACCAAGGAACAGCAGCCCCAACAATTTTCCCACTATCATACAAAAATCTAAGTTTGTTGGACAATTTTTAATTAAAAAGTTTGAACTCGCATAACTTGATTTCCATCCCTCGCCATCTAAATAAGCATCAAAACCCATATTTATGCTATTATGTCCTAAATTAAATAGTCCAAATGTAGGATGTATATCTTCTGTTGTAATCGCTTGTATATGTGCTCCAGTTGTATTGTTATTAAATGTCCCATACAATTCGAAGCCTCCTGTTGTTCCTATTCCTTTTATTGTGTTTCCTACAATTATTGGTTTGCCTGTTGCTGTTGTTATTTTATCGCTTGCCGTTAATGTTGTTGTAGTCATGCCAGCAGTTGAAGTAATTGATGTTCCCGTTATTGTTCCAGCACTTGTTATGTTGTTTGAGTTCATATCTAAGCCCCCATAAAACCGCATACCACCAGCATTGTTAAAACGGACAATGTCAGACGAAGCAGATTTATTATCTAAAAGTTTATATATATAAAGTCCCGCCCCTTTTACATCAAATGCTACATTCGTGAATACATAACCTCTTTGGTTCGCCCTTCCACTTGTAGCAGTATTTAGAGTAAATAAGAAATATTGATAATCACCTGATATCTGTGAAAAGAATATATCTCCTCCATTTTGGTTTAATATCCTCGCCCCATTATATGTTATATTTCCACCATTAATGATAACTTGATTATTAAAATCAGCCGTTTGTGTTAAAGTTAGATATTTTATCACAGTGCTCGTCCAGTTGAATGTTTTAATTCCTGTTATTGTTTGGTCTCCTGTTAGTTTCACACAATTGTCATCAAGATATTGCCTATTTACCGCTTCATTCGCATTTTGTGGTGCTCCTAGATTAACAATCCTACTACTATTGCAATCTAAGCCAGTAGCATTAAACCACGAAACAATCGTCCCGTCAATAATAAAACTTATTTTTTTCGCTGAAATTTCAAAATTATAATACGTATTTGTTTTCATATCCAAACTAGCAATTGACCCGATATTACTGGTAGAATTAAAAACGATGAATGTGCCCTTTGTTGTTGAATTTATTGAATTTCCAGTTATTTCAACACCACTGCTATATGTCTTAATTCCTGCTATGGTTTGGTTTCCTGTTAGTTTCACATTTTGCCAGTCTTTTGTATCAACATAACTTTTATTTGCTCCATCTGTTGAAGCGGAAGGGTCTGCCAAGTTTGTTATTTTGTTGTTATTCAAACTTAATGTTGTTCCAGTTGCGGTTATAATTAAATTATTACCTGAATATAACTCTACATATGAACCAGTTATTTGTATCGGATACCAAGTCGCTGTTGCTGTTTTTTGTGCTGCAATCATTCCTATTTTTGTATCAAAGGCAATGCCAATACCATCAAAAGAAGTAGGATTGGATGAACCACTTACTTCTAAAGTTGATGTAAATTTTTTATTCCCTGCTATGGTTTGGTCTCCTGTTAGTTTAACCACCGAAGTATCAAGAACAGAAACATCAACACCATCAACAAGATTAACATTTGTTATGCTTTGGCTTTTCATATCAATCCCCGCACTCGCATTTATTATACTGCTAAATGTTTTAATTCCTCCTATGGTTTGGTCTCCTGTTAGTTTAATCACCGAAGTATCAAGAACAGAAACATCAACACCATCAACCAAATTAACCTTCGTTATACTTTGCCCTCCCATATTTAATCCCGCATTTGCCGTTATTAATCCACTCGCTGTTATTGCTTTCGCGGTTAATAAACCTGCTGTGTCGATTTCTATGGCTGTAGCCCAGAAAACGGGGTCTCCAACGACATTTCCACTACCATATAAAATTTTTAATTTGTCATTATATTTATAAATCATAAAGTATGAATTTGCGTAACTTGATTCCCATCCAACAGAACCCATATAAGCATCAAAGGCTAAACTTATAGTATCGTGTTGTAAATTGATTAATGAAAAAGTAGGATAATTCTCTTGTGATGTAATTGCTTGCATATGCGCACCACCAGTGAAATCACCATAATTACCATACAATTCTAAACCACCAGTCGCACCCATTCTTTTTGTTGATCTGCCTATGATTATTGGTTTCCCATACCATGTTGATATTTTGTCAATATATATTTTAGCCCCTGCTATGGTTTGGTCTCCTGTTAGTTTAACCACCGAGCCATCAAGAACAGAAACATCAATGCCATCAACAAGATTTACATTTGTTATGCTTTGCCCTCCCATATTTAATGTTCCCGTCATATTGAAAATTCCATCTAATCTTAGAAAGGGTGATGTCGTATTTCTCCATTGCCCTGTGCTATAAATAAGCAATTGATTGCTGTTGGGTGTGCCTGTTATTGTTACATCCGTTAATTTATCTAATTCAAAGTCGCTTATATAACTTGAAGATAATGTAGCAAATGAAGTATTGCCCAACCCATCTGTTTTTAATACTTGATTAGCCGTGCCGTCCGCTAATGGTAAATCGTATTCGTTATTAATGGACACATAACCAGTATCAGATATCAAAAAAGAGGAGTTATTATTTCGCGATGATAATGTTATGTCGTCAGTCCTTGCTTGTATTGAGTTTGCTTCAATATGATCGCCATATAATACTCCATCAATTTCTAAATTCTCATCCACTATGACAGAGCCGTAAAAATGATATGTCCATGCATTGCCCAAATGGTTCATAATTTAATAGAATTATTTTATATTGTAGAATATATATTTAGTCTTTTAAAAAATGAATATATTCGGCCGATCGCAAGAACAGCAGTCAATAGATACTAAAACTATTGCAATCACTGCTACTCCAACGCTGACACGAGTTATTCAAAATGTGTATAACTCTACAGCACTCAGATCCGCAATGACTGGCACATCATTTACAACTCTTGACACATCGGGAGTTGGTAGCAAAACGATATCCAATTTAGCAGTTGGTCAGTATATAATTGTCTCTTTTTCGGGCTGTTTAACAATGGCGGCAAATCCAGTGGGCAATGGGTCTTTTCAATTTCAATTTTATTTTGATGATGGTAAATATGCTTATAGTCTTGAAACTGAAATAACTGATTATTTTCCTGCTTTTAGCAACGAGGAGTTTAGTTGTGAATGGATTATTCAAAAAACAACAACAACACAAGTTCTTTTGGCGTGGGAGATTACAACCCCCAGCAATGATATAAGCGGACAACGGTTAAAAAAACGGGTCGTATTGAAACTTATCCAACTAACAGAATTTATGTAACCTCAGAAGGCGCGGGCATTTCATTAAATGTTTATTATAAATCAAGAAATGCCGACAAGCCTGTTTCATTCAACCCATCATTTTTCAAAATTGATGTTATGAAGGATATAGCACTAACCGCCGCTTACACATGAAACCTGTCATACATATCTTTTAGTGTCGTGAGTTTGCCCTCGTGTTGAGATAAAACATCGCGGAAAAATGTCTTATAATCTAACTTACCATATTTAAGAATAGGGCGTTGGTCTGGTGGTATGTATGCGTATCTACTCTCGTGCCATTTCTTCATATCCTCCTGCATTGTCGTGCGGTCTTCCACTTTCATATACAAGAAACTAAACGGGTCTTTTGATACTTTCAAATGTGCCGTTATTATTTCATAGCAACTATACCCGTTCGCGGGCGGATTCCGCTTTGCTTTAATCGGTGTTTTCTTTTCCTTCGTTGGTATGGATGCTTCTAAAACTGGTAATTCTTTTTTTGCCAATTCTTCTCCTACATTCGTGTTGATTTCGGTGATACCAGTTTCCTTCAAATCACTTTCTTTAAAGGGTGTAAATTCTTCTATTGTTTCTGGTTCGTCATTAAAAACTACCTTCTTCAATGTATCAACAGAGGGTAATACAACTTCAACATTATCACCCTGCGGGGGTTGTTCGGGTCGGTATTTTCGTAAAATGCGATGATTTCAGGATTGAGCGATTTGCTTGTTGGCAGTTTTATGTCGCTACTTAAATGAGTCCATTTTTCTATTTGACTTAGATAATCCTTTTTGGTTGCCATGTTATATATAAGCATAACAAAAAAAAATCCGTTTTTTATATTGTTTATTCATTGTCATCGTCGTCATCATCATCAAAAGCCCATTCATTATCGCCATAAATAACCTTCCATTGATTTTTACACTCTTCTAATGTTGGTAAATCTACGTATCTAACTCGCGCGCCTGCTTCCATCATTTTCTTCTTTTCTACCATATTTGGCATTAGTTTTCTAAGACTAGTCCAGAAACTAACCCGCGAAGTGTGCGGGTCATTTGCATTTGCTTTATACACATCATACAATTCTTCTTTTGAAACTTCTTCACCAAAACGAATTCCTGGAAATTGGTTTGTAATATATCCCAAGTTCAAGCAATCTAACCACCACTTTCTCAACTTTGAAAGAGATTTTACTTTTGTTCTCGTAGCCCCTTCGTGATGATTGTTTCGCGATCGTTAAACTCGCTGAGGTCTCTTTCAAGAAGAAACTTTGCCAGTCGTTGCCTGTCAATAGATCTAATATCCGCAATCACTTTTCTCTTTTCGTCTGTTTTCATGAGTGCCAGTTCATCAGAAACTTCAAGGACAAGCCATCGTTGCTCTGTGGTGCCCGCTGGCACTACCCATTCTTCGTTTGAAGCAAGGACTAGAAATAACATATTTTCTAATGTTAGATTTGGTAAATATTTTTGTTTAAGAGTGAGCGTGTTTTCTGATACGAGTTTCTTAATTGTTCCCGCTCGTTCTTTATCACCACCCCAAACTATTTCGTCCATAAATACTACGATTGCTTTTGCGAGTTGCGCATTGAAATCGCCTAATATTTCTTTAACGTCGGACGGCTGGAAGTAATAAACGGCACCTATTATGTCTTTGAATATTTCAAGAATAATACCCTTACCTGCTCGTTCAGTGCTTGTCAAAACTAATGATAAGTGTAGTTTTTGCCACGGCTTTTGGTAAATGCTCGCAAACATATCAAGCACCTTTTTATATGTGTCCTGCCTTCCCCCACACCATCTGTTTAGGATATGTTGAAAGAATGCTTCATTTTTTTCTTCTTCTGCCGTGAATGATTTCACGTCTTTTAATGTGTCCGCTGGAATTTCAAAACCCTTAAACAAGTTATAAAACCCTTGTTTGTCGTTATCAAAGTATACCTTGGGTCAAAGATTACGTCATTTACTTCGCGTCTTTTTGGGTGTGTAGTCCACATTTTATACAAATCAACAACGTTCAATTTAGCGGAGGTTTTACCTAGTGCTATCCAGTCCTCCTTTGATAGATTGGTCTTTACTCTTTTTTGTCTTTGAAGAATGATTCCATTGCTGATTCCGTCTTATAGCGGAATACCTTTTTGCCTTTTGAATCAACATATTCTTCAATTATAGCGGGCTTGGCTAAATTAGCAAAAGTGTATGATTCATTCATCCAGGCCAAAGCAGTGTCTATCAATTCTTTGAATTTTTCTAAACTATTACATTCGCTGGCGAGTCGGCGCAGGTCATCAATCGTGTTGATATTGCGGACGATAGGGGGTGATAATTCGTGAATTTTCATGCCTTTACCCTCGCAACTACTATCGTGGCAGTAGAAATACAGCCCGTCTCTTCTCCATACTACATAGCAATTGTCGCTTTTATTTTCTTCCCCGTTGATAACACATACTCGTGTCCCTATGGTTTTTAAAACAAACATTCTCTGCTTTATTTCAACAATTTCTGCATTTGGTATTTTGCTGAGTATAATTTCGCGTATTTCGTCCAATGTGATATGTTGATATCGCTTCAAAGTTGTATATTCGGGAATTTTGATGTCGTAAAATGTATTGTCATCGGGGCGCATAATCAGATAATCGTCAATGTCCACATCTTGTAGCAGTTTCAAGTTGTTTGTTTTTGGTGTGTATAAATACGGAAGCAAAACGCGGTCGCTATCCTCTTTATGAGAGTAGATAGTGCGGAAAGCCCTGTTTTTGTTACAGACGGAAATATCAAGTATGGTTCGCAACTCAATATTCTTGTCGGCTCGTTCAAATGTGAAGCAAAGGTCGGGATAATCTTTTTCAATCACCACTTCCACATACTTCCAAAACTCTTTTTGTGTTTCGCAGTTTTTAAACACCAAGCCGTTATCGTAAGAAAAATGGCACGACATTTTACCATTCTTGCTCGCGTCCAAGTATTTGGCTTTTTTGGGATTATACTTCAAGCCTACACTAGCAAATACATTTTCCATAAGCGTGTTCCACCGCTCATACATTTTTTCGCGTGAGATTGATAATTCATCGCCATCAATGTCGGCAAACATTCGTTGGGGTTTGTTTTCCATTAATACTTTGTAGTATTGCTTTTGGTCATCGGGCGTTTTTTCAATCAATTCAATGAAATCCTCTTGGCATGGCACGATGGTAAATTGTTTATTTCCCCACTTGATAAGAACCACATCAAGTGATTTATCTCTCAGTGCTTCTTCTTGTTTCCAATACTATTGTCCATTGGTCAGTGTCGGCGCGGTCATATTATATAGTCGCTCGGATCTTTTTTATAAAAATAAATTAATTATTCTATATATCCGTATATCCATGTATGATGTTATCCTTAATAGGAAATTATAATTTTTTATATATATCGTTATGACAAAAAAAAACAACTTGCTTCTTTTCTTACTTATTCAAGCACCCGCATTTAATAAATCCTTTGTATTGTCCGCAATGTTCAATACTTCAATCTATTTATTAAGCAGGCTTTGTGATAATACTTGTCCCTGTTCGGATACTTTTCCACTACCTTTTTTGGAATTGCCCTATTGCTTTTACAATAGCAACAGAATTTAATGTTTGGATTGTCAATGGTGCGGATGAGCAATGACAGGTCTTCGTTCATTTTGTCGTTTTCAAACCGCTTAATACATTCAGAGCCTAGCACCATTTCGTTTCCGTTTTTTACATTTTTAATGATGTAATTCTTTGTAATCTCGTGCGAGCAACAACAATATTGGACACCTCTCACCGCCGATCGTATTGGACATATGAAGACAACTTCATTTGGATTACGTGAATGGAAATTACTTCTTAAATCTATTCAATGCAGTTTCGTTTATATCGCCCGATGGAAAGTGGAACACGGCCGACTGGAAACTTGTAGATTCTATGGAAAAAGGGAAAGAACGGTTTATATAATGGTATATATATTTATATATATAAAATAAATTATATATTGTTTAACATACTATTACGAAAAGCCCTTAATTCAAGCAATTCCGCTTTTTGTTTTTCGTATTTCTCCTTCCGCAGTAATTTTATTCTCTCTTGGTTCTTATAATAGTATGCCTTCGCATTTTCCCTATGCTTATCAGGATGAGCCTTCAAAAATGCTTTTGCCCTTTCCCTTCTCCGTTGAACGATTTCTTCCTTGGTGAATTGAGGTGTCCTTGGCATTATGTCTCTTATATATATAATTATATTATTTTAATTATTTTAAATAGAAAATCCGCCCGTCTTCAAAAATACGAAAACGCCGTTGTGGCGACTCGGACACTTGAGAGTGGTATTGAGCATGCTATGTGCGACAATTCTTCTTAGTATTAATAGTGTCCAGGGTTGTCCGAGTCCGACCCTTTTTTTTTTAAAGAAATTTTTGGAGTGTATAGTAGAGAGTACCCCCCCCTCTCGGAAAATTTATTTATTTTTAATAAAAGGTCGGACAGGTCGGACAGGTGAAATAGGAAGAAGTATTATACAATAAATATTGAAATTCAATAACCGAAAAGTGGCCGACCTTTGAAAAACCGACTCGGACACGGCCGACCTTAAGGTCGGACAGCAACAGGAGAAGATATTTTCACTCGCCCTGCTCTTATATTCATCCTTTCGTTTGCTATGCACGCCCGCTCTTTTCCTCACTCATTGAATTATATATTAAGTATTAAACACATACTATGTATAGTATAAGGTATGAGTTATACCATAGAAGAACTAAAGGTTTTTCTAAACGCCCCCGATCCCCGACAGCAACGATACATGGAAAGATATCAAATGAAACACAAGGAGAGGCTTAAAGAACAGCGAAAAAAATATAGGGAAAATAACAAGGAGAAGGTTAAAGAACAGCAAAAAAAATATAGAGAAGCAAATAAGGACAAGATAAATAAACAGCGAAGGGAATATTATACATTAAATAAGGATAAGATCCAAGAGCAACAAAAGAAATATAGAGACACTAATAAGGAAATATTAGATAAATACAAAGAAGAATATCTCAAGCAGAAAGAGGAAGAGGCAGAGAAGCAGAAAGAGGAGCAGATGGAGAAAATGACGGAGGAGCAGAGAGAGGAGCAGAGAGAAATGGAATCTACTATTGAATTTTTAAGATGCCTTCAATTTTGATCACATTAGCAAAATAATATCGTTATGGCTGAGCCGATGCCACCAATTTTGGTCAAAAAAGGAAAAGGATAAAATATTCCAGAATTCTAGAAAATTCTATTTCCGGGAATATCGCCAGCAACACCCCAACACCGCGGTGTTGGGCTGTTTGTAGGCTAAAAACAGAAAATCAGAATTCTGTCTGGACAGGTTTTTCATTCAAACTATGTCCTTACTTCCGCGAGAAAATATTTTTTTTGTATTTTTTATGTGTATCCCCCCTACCCCCCCGCCACTCACTTCGTGAGTGTCCCCCCCCCCCCCCCTTCCCCCCATTTTTTCCCTTCCCACTGCTCTGTGATCATTTATGTATACACGACTTGTCCAACCGCAAAATATGAAACAAGCACAGAAAATCAGAAGAACCAACATTTGACACATAGAAAACATACATAGAAATCAAAAAAAGTGTCAAATGTTTAACGTAAATTTATCAAACTAAGCACATTAAGAGAGATTACGACGAAAAGACACATAAACCATATACACGCAGTTTATATATATTTTTATGAAATAAAAATATGGTTTATGTGTCTTTTCGTCGTAATCTCTCTTAATGTGCTTAGTTTGATAAATTTACGTTAAACATTTGACACTTTTTTGATTTCTATGTATGTTTTCTATGTGTCAAATGTTGGTTTTTCTGTTTTCTGTGCTTGTTTCACACTTTGCGGTTGGACAAGTCCTGTATACATAAATATATATATATATATGTATATATATATATATATGTAACAACCCGTTCCCCATCGTCATCCACGAAGGCGAC
Organism: Paulinella micropora; assembly: GCA_019918135.1. Taxonomy (NCBI): domain Eukaryota; phylum Cercozoa; class Imbricatea; order Euglyphida; family Paulinellidae; genus Paulinella; species Paulinella micropora. Next base: position 42,010 of record WBZZ01002445.1, on the reverse strand, counting down.
CTTAACATCGGCCTCTTCTGAGTTATCGCTGTTCACATCCTGCGGGGGAGGGGGGGAGGTGTAGGGAAGGAGGAGAGAGAGAGAGAGAGAGAGAGAGAGAGAGAGAGAGAGGAGAAGAGAAATAGACATATGAGAGAGGAGAAGAGAAATAGATACATACATACATACCACATACATACATACATACATACACACACACACACATACATACATACATGCATAGTATTACATACATACATACATAGTATTACATACATACATAAATGTTACATATAATATATAATATTATCACATACATTCACACATTCACACATACATACATGCATACATATGGGGGAGGGGGAAAGAGAGAGAGAGAGAGAGAGAGAGAGAGAGAGAGAGGAGAAGAGAGATAGATATAGAGAGACAGAAGAAAGAAGTAGAGAGGGGGACACAAGCATACATACACAATACATGCACATGCACATACACACATACATACATACATACCTACCTATGGGCATACATCTATGCTTTTATCAGAATGCAACCAAAACATGCATGCATTCATTTCAAAATAGACTTTATATATATATATATACAACTATCTATGTGCACACACAGGTATATGCAGAACGACATGACTGGCCGGATATAAGTAATGGCTCTACCGACATCGTTACTCTTATACGGCCGGCCCATGTAACTATTAATATTGATTATTAGTTCTAACACTCCCCGGAGCAAAGTAAATTCGTAAAAGTTACCGCAGGTCCTAACCTCTATTACTATTTTGTGAAACTTAGAAAACACAAACTCAAAACATACTATGAACACTTACCCTCACTCTCTCCGAGAAGTATTGTCAGATGTGGCTACCCCTCTACCCGTGGAAAGCATATATATATCAAGTAGATTATACGCAGGGCAGCGGGCCCACGGTATAGAGAGGCCTCTTCGACGAGAAGAAGATTATTGTCCTATCCCCAAGTAACCTCTCATATAATAACTATCGAGTAAGTTAGTATGTAATAATGACACATGTTATATAAATGTGATATATATATGAAGTTATTGATATACTACAAGTAGATACATTAATAAATTCATATAATAAAGATATAAACATTTGTCTATTTACTATATAACCACGTATATATGAGCATAGTCACATATGAAAAAGAAAATTTGCAAGCGCTTCCCGTAAGGGGTATCAAAAATGACAAATTATCGACCGGTCTGGTACAGCACAGGGGGTGGATTCCAAGCCTGTCAACCTTCGAGAGGGGATGAAACGCCCATCACACCAACCACCCTGGACTCCAACTTGGTCTCTTATAAAAGATTGTATGTAATATAATAATAGTAATAATACTTACAGACCAATCACGGTCACAATCGTAAATTATAGATAAAGTAATTGCGAGTGCGCTGGGGCCGAACAAGAGCGCGATCACACTCTGGATCCGCACACGAGTCAGGTAAGAGCGATCAACCTCCGGATCCGCACTATAATCCGCGTTCGGGGCGGGGGGGGAACCCTGGAGGGGGACTTGAGCGATCGGCCTCCCCAGCGTATACCTATAACATCTGTCCCTGTAAATGATATAGGCGAGAAATTACATCTATATGGATATACGGTTAATATTGCTCATAAAATACGAATATATAAAAAATTCCATTATCATTTCGCAAGTTGCGAGAAATCAATAACCAACCGTTTTAAACTGGGTTCGTCCAACCTTACCGAGACTTTGTCCGCTAAGTGATTAAACTTATCATGCGTGAAATTAATCTTGGTGAAAATGTCCGCGACATTATCGTCGGACGATACGCGAGCTAAAATAACTACCCGGTCTTTTACGAGTTTCGCAAGGAAATGATACCGTACATCGATGTGTTTGGTGCGTGATTCTCCGAGCCCCCGTTCCGACAACAACATTGCTCCTTCGTTGTCCTCGTATAGAGTGGTAGGCTCATTGAGGGCGATACCCATATCCATCAGGGTTTGCCTGATGGCTAAGAGCTCCCTCACCGCTTCATTGGCTGAAGCGGTCTCTGCTTCAAGAATAGATTGAGCTATCACCGGCTGTAACTTAGAGAACCAAGCAACGGGGGCAACCATTGAAGAAAAAGATGAATCCCGATCGATACTTACGGGATAATCTATCCCCCGCAAAGCCTGAGTCAGCAAACCCGATTAAAGGTTTCCCTGTAATAATCTTTTCGGTGTTGGCGATCATGTGCACACTAAACTCATCAAACACTATCGAGTTGGGCGAGATATACCCCTCCCCCTGGGGTACATTATCGGACTGGACGAGTTTCATATCTAAAGCGCTAGCGGCTGCTGATGGCTCCCTAGTGAACCTCCACTAAGGCACCTTAGGCACCTCAAATAACCCAGAGATCAACTCCAAAAGCTCCTTGTCCCCTCTACGGAAGAACAGAGCTCGTGGAGTAATTATCCATTGGAACATGCGATGCAACATAGCATAGGATATCTGAGGGTTGGGGTGGTGCTTGGCTGCTATGCTCAAAGAACATATCAACAAGGGGCGTGTGTGTACGGCTAAGAAGATAAGCATCCCTACTAAACACCTGATGTCATACTTCAACAACCTATGCCCCTTCTTGAGGGGTGCTGGCGATTCCGAAGTGAAAGGGGTCTTAGCGGGGTTTCCTCCAAATAACCCAGTTCGTTCGGGACCAAGAGCTCATGCTTCCTCTGGTGGAGCAAAATCCCTCTATCTGTCTGTACTATTTGGATGTTCTTGAACTCCGTAGCCTTTCCTAAGTTTTTGAAACGGAACGCATGCTTACTGAAACTGGCTACTAGTGCTTCATGTGCGGCCTCGTCCGCCGCATGAACACCATCGTCGACATGAAAAGACAGCAATGGGGTGCCTTTAGGTTGATCCCTGAGCTTCACAAAGGAGGCTTTGTCCAGAGTAAGGGGGATGAATTTCTGTCGCACAACTAACTCGTGCGACATCACGTCATGCCAAAGTCTACCCGATTCAGGGTGTCCATAAAGATCCTTCTTAAGCAACCAGACAAGTCCAGGCTTCTCAAACTCAGGGGGGGGCTTAACATAGATGTCATAAGGTAGGTGTGCATGGAGGTAGGCAGTGGTGAAGTCAACAAGCCAAAGATCAACCCCAAAACAAGCAGCATAAGCAATAATAAGCAAAATAGTGTGGTGGTGTGCAGTTAGTGAGTATGTCTTTTTGGGATCAAACTGTAAACCCGCCCTAAGTAGGTCACACCGTAAGGTAACCCTTGCTTTATGAAACTCATCACGAGTTTCATGTTGCTTGACTTAGTCTATCCACTTCAAGGGAATAATGGGAGACCAGATCTTCTCACTTCTCTCTTCTCTCCATTCGAAAGCCTTAAGCTCTTCCTGCTGACGTAGCTCAGTTTCCCGTGCCTGTCTTCGATCCTTAGGCTTTTGAACAACGGGAAACTAAGGTACCTGTTCGCTAACTAAGCAATAATCTATCCTATCCTCGCGCGCGCAGATGTGTATGTGTCCACTCCTCGTCTTACATCCCCCTAGAATTACGTTTTCAAGGGAGATGGAGGCTTGCTCGTGAGAGCGTCAGTTTGTACTATGTTTGCTTTTTTCTCACTATATTCTGTCTCTCTCCCCCTCTGCGAACTCGAATTCAGAGGTGATATTCGAGTAAATCGCCTGCGCAGATGTGGGTAAGGCAGGTGAAATGGCAGGAGTGTGCAAAACATGCGGAACATCAGACATTTGTTCGCCATAAGCATATTTCACAATCTCTTTATCACACATCTTATCAGTTATTACATCATCGAAAGCAACATCATGTGCGGGGAAACATTTAGATTTCCGTACGATCTGTGCGGAAGGTTGGAGCGTAACACCTGTACGTTCAGCAGTTTCCCACTGATTGCAGTAGGTTTGTTTAGCACATTTAAAGCTTCCCCCCACATCCGTGCCGGAACTCTGACCTGTTTCCCTGCTAACATTACACTGACTTTGGTTTTCTTCACTCTCTTACATATTGCTTTACGCTTTGACTCCACCTCATCTTTTCTGCAGCTACTCAATTCAGAACTAGCCCTAGAGCTTGGACGTTCGATGGTTGGTAAATTCTCATAGTCCGGACCGGAGTCCTCACTATCAGAACTACTTTTGGTAGCTTTACCTGAAGATTGAGGGGAGGTATGCGTTACATTAGGTATGCAAGTAGTAAGGGGGAGAGGGGGAGGAAAGTGATGTTCCTTGGTTATGAACTGAATACCTGGTATTATAGGTTCTATGATCCTGTAGATCGTACAAGACACTGCAATGTACGGGATGTGGTGTTTGATGTATGGAGGTTGGGGAAGAAAGAGGCAGCCAAATCATTAGATTAACAAGTAATAATACCAACAACATTAACGACTACTACTAACTGATATTTAAGTAATAATGAACATAACTGAGGAGAAAGTGTCTAATTAATGTCAAATATATATCCTCGGTTTTAACTCTGTAGAATCTCGCTTTATTATA
>WBZZ01002445.1:25000-32500 GCA_019918135.1 Paulinella micropora | reverse complement strand
CGGGCGCGTCATGCTGGCTAGAGGTCACGTCCACCATGACCTTTCCCCACAACGTCCAAACTCTGATGGACTTTTGCATGCTCCTGCTGACACATAACGGCACAAAAGCGTGAGCTGGTCAGGGAAACGCGAAGATCTACCACCATCTGTTCTGCTCGTTCGCCGCCAGAAAACCTTCCGACTACTAAACTGAGATCAGGACCATGGAACGCTGACTTGGTCCCCAGACGCACGCAACCCCAGCGCAAAACGGGAGAACGCACGTCTGTTCTATCTTTTCCGTTCCCCAGGGCCGCTAGGTCCCACGGCAGGCATTCACTGTCTACCTCCCTTGCAGGTGCCCACGAATAATATGTTGTGCGGATGCCCAATCACTGGAGGGCAGTCGCGAGACTTACCGCCACATTCAACGGTCACTCATAGCCGGGGTAATACTGCCAGCCCCGGAGGAGTAGGCCTTTCAAGACAGACGGGCCAAACCACGAAATTTTGACATGAAAGGCGCAGTTCGAAAGAGGTTAGACCAAAGGTATCGAAAACTTCGGGAATTTGCGCATGCTTGGACTGTTTTTGTTTTTGTATCACAGGGTAACAAATCTTGGTCTAGAGGGGATGTTTTCTTTCCTTTTCTTTTCTTTTCAGGCGCGGTGGAGAGGGGGGGTGGGGGGGGGGGGGGGGATTTGTTTTAGATGTTTATATATACGCAGATATATATACACACATTTTTGTACATGTGGAAACATACAGATATGCATATTAAATATGCATACTTACGTATATACATACGTCCACAAATATATGTATAGATATAATAATATTAGATAGATAGATAGAAAGAAAGATAGACAGATAGATAGATAGATAGATAGATAAATAGATAGAAAGACAGATAGATAGATAGATAGATAGATAGACAGTGCGTGCGTGTTTACTCTGTTCAAACCTGTGGAAAAGATTTTGATTTATTTATGTACATAAGTCAACTGAAAGCCCTGCTTGCTTGAGGAACCAATAGAAAGAAAGGAAAAGATGACAGAGTAGGGGACAAGTATAAAAGAGACAAGCAAGCAAAACAAACAGAATGACTGGCAACCACGAATAAGAGGTCGTCGAAGGGATTGTTGAGGTCATCTTAAGTGAGAATCGGGAGACTTGTGACCGTATCACAAGAAACTTTGTTGAATGAGCAAAAAAAAAGCCATGGCTTTACCCAACCTAGTTTGAAAGTCTTCAATAAGTAGAAGAGAAATAAATAGTGAAAGGTGCGAGAGGAAATGTGTGGAACGCTGCGGATGGGTTGTTGATCAGAGCTTATTGGCACATTTTTCGCAGTAATTTCGTCCATCCACCTCAGCATATTCATCTTCAAGTCTACAATCAAGAAGAAAATAAAAGGTGTGGGTTGTTGATCAGAGCTCATTGGCGCATTTTTCACAGTAATTTCGTCCATCCACCTCAGCGTATTCATCTTCAAGTCTACAATAAAAACAAAATAGTAAAGTTGCAAACGTGCCTAAAATAAAGGAATATCTCTTGCTAGGGGCACAACATACAAGACAAACACGTATCCAAAGTGGACGAACCGTGTGCTGTGCTTGCTTATTTGAGACGATAATATAGGATCAATCCAGACAGCTGCAAAAAGAAAGCTCACAGATGTTCGTGCTTTGGGATAACCTTATTTTGCATTTGCGGCACACATGACACTCAGGGTGGTAGAAGGCATCTTCCAACTTCAAAGCTGAAACAAGCACGGCATGAATCTACAGGCTCCTGGTCTTGACAGGAATTGAGGAGTATTGCTAATAGTCTGTTTCGTTTGTATGCGTGTATTTCTTCTTGGGTTCTTTTTTTCGAGTCTTTAAGGCGCACAGAGCAGGGAATACCATCTGCCATAATGTATTTCTTGCACTTCTTGCACACCTGTCGGACATACCATCATGCAAATCTTATCATCAAGAAGCCTGACGTGTTTAAGTGATGAGTTGACCTTTTCGGCGAGTTTCCCTTCTTTCTTCTGCAGGAAAAGCATAAGCTGACCGATGAGAGTAATTAGACATGTACCAAATCAATATACATATCAACAAAATCAAAGTTAATGTCTTCTTGCTTTCTTCTTCTCTTCAACCTTTCTCCCACCCTCCGCCTCCTCCCTTTCTCCCTCCGCTTTCTCCCTTTCCCCTTTCCACTTCCTTCTTCCTTCTTCCCTCTTCCATCTTCGCTCTTTCTTCTTCCGTATCTCGTCTTCCTCAGGACGACTTTCTTCTGTCATATCCGTTGATTGTTTCAGAACCCTGCATTTTTTTAGGGAACAGCGCACGTGTAAGTGTATACTCTCTTCTTTCATTGAATAATACCAGGGAACTTGTATGCATACACATCTCTCCCTCTCCCTTCTCCCTCCTCCCTCTCTCTGCCACGTCAATATTGCCCCTAAAAAAATGAAAACTGAAGTAACAGATTATGCATGAATATACATATAAGACAGATAGATAAAATATACTGAGAATTGACAAGGTGTTTGTGAGCATGATCTGGATCTGAGGAATTACGGCTGCTTTCAGGCACTCTTCAGTACAAAGATTCTGGCCTTGCGTCCGAAGAAACTAAGTTCAGATAGAAAATTAGACCATAGATTCTTCATTAAATGCAGCCTTGCATAATATTTATCGCAATACACAACCCAACAAGCACAAGCACGACAAAACAAGACGTTTATTTTTGCCTCTAACATGCGACAAAAGTTTTTGCATAGCCTTCCCCCACCCCCAAAAAAACACAAACACACACCTAAACGGGGGAAAAAAAGGCAGAGTGGTCAAATGCTCGGGTAAGGAAAGGGGTACATAATCCAGCAAAGACGACAAGACAAGACGGTATTTTTCCTCTGTACAAGGCGGGAAATGGTTTCTTGGAAGAACAAACAAACAAAAAAAACAAAAAAAGCAACAACAAAAACAACAACAACAACAACAACAACAACAACAAAAAAGTGACCTAATGCTCGGGTTAGGAAAAGGATGGACCTTTCGCGATGAGATAGGCTTTTGACACTGGTAACACAGGAAGCACTTGTCATGCCTACAGAGACATGCGTGTCTACCAACGCCTTGGAGAAGGACAGATATGGTTCACACTGGCTTGCACACGCCAGCACCGTTAAGAGATACAGAGAAGCACACATACAGTATAGCTGGATACAGACCATGTGCCGCCACCTCCATGTATTCCTTTCTTTCTGCACAGCAAAACAAAAAAAAAAACAAAAAAAAAAAGTCTTTTTGAATATAGGCTCAATTGCGGGCCCAGGTTGCTGTAAAGCTAATGGACGTACCCTGCCAGGAGGTTTCTACACTTCGTGCACTGCACAGACAAAGAAAGAAAAACGATGAGCTGTTACCAAAAGGAACAGTAAGCAAGCGACAGTAGGATTTGAATGTAAGACAGAGGACCTTAAGACGATTAAAGAAGAAGAAAGACGATGGAAGAAGAAGGAAGAAGAAGAAGAAGAAGAAGAAGAAGAAGAAGAAGAAGAAGAAGAAGAAGGAAGAAGAAAGAAGAAGAAAGAAGAAGAAGAAGAAGAAGAAGAAAGAAGAAGAAGAAAGAAGAAGAAGAAGAAGAAGAAGAAGAAGAAGAAGAAAGCAGAAGAAAGCAGAAGAAAGCAGAGAAAGAAGAAGAAAGAAGAAGAAAGAAGAAAGAAAGAAAGAAGAAGAAGAAGAAGAAGAAGAAGAAGAAGCAGAATAAAGAGAAAGAAGAAGAAGAAAGAAGGAAGAAGAAAGAAGGAAGAAGGAAGAAGGAAGAAAGAAGAAAGAAGAAGGAAGAAGGAAGAAAGAAGAAGAAGAAAGAAGAAAGAAGAAAGAAGAAGAAAGAAGAAAGAAGAAGAAAGAAAGAAGAAAGAAGAAAGAAAGAAGAAGAAAGAAAGAAGAAAGAAGGAAGAAGAAAGAAGAAAGAGGAAGAAGAAGAAGAAGAAGAAGAAGAAGAAGAGGAGGAGGAGGAGGAGGAGGACAGGGAGGAGGAGGAGGAGGAGGAGGGGGTAGGTAGAGCAAGGTTATTCAGAATCGAAGCCCAGACAGACGCCTTAAACGATTAAAATTGAGCTTTTGGAAGGAGCGAGAAAAGATTGTAGAACGTGTATGCAACAATGTGAGTGCGGCTTGTACCCTGGCCTTGATGTCTGTCTGGGGCCACTTATATGGTTCCTACGCACCGCCACGCACACTCGAGGTAGAAGCTGAACTGACATGCACATCAAAACGAGGAAGGTTCAGACAGGGCCGGGGACAGACCGCACTTCCGTGGTAAATTTTACCAAATTTGCTACACAAAAACATGGCAACACAAACAGTGGACGTCTACACATACAATCGAGGCAAGATGTGCAAGATTAACTCCATCTTCGCTTATACCCAACCGAGCCGCACCGGAAGCACATACGACTACTGCTTTGACCACCTCAACGAGCAAGCGATAGTGGAGCGCTCCAAGCCACATCCCAAACGCATACAACGACCACCATTACCACCAACATCAACAACAAGGCCGCGGCGTACCTATCGTCCCCTGCAATAGACATAAATGGCTTGAAAATGCAAAGGTGTGGCAGTCAAAGTACCTGCGTCTTTGCTTTCCTGACCTTCTGGTGGTGGGGGACCCGGCGGGGGCGGCAGCACTGAATCGCGGTGCACTGGCTCCGGCTCGCGGTCCTTCTTCTTGGGATTGGGCGACCGCTTAGACTTGGAAGAGGACATAAAAGGAAACTGGAACACAAAAAGAACATGTCTGATGAAATCTGAGTTGTAAGCAAGAGAAGGATTTACATGAGCATCATCGCTGGACGGTGGCACGGGTGGCGGCGTCTGCATCAAGGCATATGCAAAGACGAGCATGAGTTTGACGCCCAGAAAAAGATTCACATGAAAGGAGACGTGGGAGACAAGGAGTTTTACAGAAGAGCATGTCTGGAGAGAGTTTAAAAATAATAACTTAAAAAAAAAATAAATAAATAAAATTTAAAAAAATGCAATAATCGCAATATTGTGGTCGAAATACATAGGAAACCTTTTATTCGAGGACGGTTTAGTGAATACGGATTTTGCGCGACATACAACATTTTATTTGTGTACTTTTCGAGATGTGCTTTAACGTAGAAGCTATCAAAATTAATTACACTTTGGTGGCTAAACTTTCCCGGAACTCTGCATCGGCCTGTTACGCGAGCGAGCAGGCTCTAGGTGAGCGAGAGTGAGAGATAAGGTGGAGGAGAGCGTGTGGTAGTGACCGGCTCGCGTTTGGAAGCTGCAGGGCTCCGCTTGCTCGCCTGTTCGTTATGTGCGTCGTGTGTTTCTTGCTTGTCATATATTCGGGTAAGATATTAACAGACCTTGCTGCCCGAAGACGACGGTGGGGCCAAGGGCTGGAATCACAAGACACAATACATCATGTTTTCTTTTCTTCGTTGGCTGTAGAGATTGCTCGTTGAACCAGATCGGCCTCGTCGTCCGAGGAGTCGCTCTGATTCACCTCCGGCGGCGGCGGCGGGGCATCATCGCGATCATCCCCTAAAGCACAAAACATGAAGAAGCAAGCTCCCTGATGGGCTACACACACCTCCAAATAAAGTTGCTTACTTTTTATCTGCCCATTCAAATATTGCTGAAGTCTAGGTGTCGTTGTAAGTGTATAAATACTATGTATGTGCATATTAGTATATAATACCAGATATGTGTACAAGATGGCTTATATACGTCTATGCATGCATTTGCTTTATTCCCCTCAGGGAAGGCAGACTTGGATAGAAGCGTACTTGGCTCTACGTTGATTGCGAGGTGGAAGGCGGTGCTGTCTAGCGCTGCGTGTGCGGCGAGTGTGACCGGATGGCGCGGGTGGCGGTGGAGATTGTGTAGACTCACGTGTTGAGCGCCGGGAACCAGCTGCTGACAAACATGCTTTCAGTGGCACTGGTTCTAAAGCGATGTTCTATTTACATTGCGGTCGGCCAGTAATTTCCCGAGGTTCAAACTTAAGTTGTATTTTCATTTGCCACAAGTCGATGGTGCCCAGTTTCTCGCCTGCATCCAGCGGGCTGCAAACATGTCCAGCAAGCGTGTCACGTGCGAGACGCAAAGAGTGCAGACCGGCCGTTCATATCGGCCAAGTCGAAGTCCTTTGTGCTCATCGGCTGTCATAAAAAACAAATAAATACATTTATTTAAAAAAAAGGGGGGGGGGGGGATGGGGCATGCATTGACAATGGTGAGAGCGATGCGAATGAATTGAAACATGCACACCTAATCAATTGTGAGCCCTGCATCCCTTAACCCCCCTCCCGGCCATTTCAACTCGTATGGGTGAGCAAGGGTTGATCACATGCATCGGCTTGCCTTTCGTTTGATTTTTGCTGAATACTTCTGAATACTTCCAGAAAATTAGAACGCACACAACGTTGATTTTATCGTCATATCCATGTATTAATGCAAGCTTATGCATACTGAAGTGCGCGTATGTTGTGGATAGCTTACCTTGCCGTCAAGTTTGATGCCTTTTCCGGTCAGTGCATCAACGATCAGGGACTGGATTTCGCCAAGCTTGTTGCGGGTGTCTACCCTAAGCCACATGAAGCCTTCGAAAGAAGCAAGTCGGCTAGCACGATAGCACGTGATTCTTGCGCATGCAATACTATGATCTTGAGCATGCGAAGGAAGGACTGACTTGAGTTTGTACTTCACACGCAACACTTCGGATGACACTTCCAGAACACGGCTGTGTTTCGACTGATCAGAGTCACACAAAAAACCAACCACAGCAAAAGGAAATTTGAATGCATTTTTTTAAATTTTTACATCACGCAAGCATGTAAATCCAAACTGACATACATGCAAACATACATACATATGTATAAATTCTATCTATTGATTGATCTATTGAGCGGCCCATCTAGCTAGCTGGCTTTCGTATGTATGTATGTATGTATGTGTGTATGTGTGTATGTGTGTATGTATGTATGTATGTATGTATGTATGTATGTACGTACGTAAACATTCATAGGCATGCATGAATGCATGTATGTACGTATGTCTATATTTACAAGTTCACCTAAAGGCATGTTTTCTGAACTACAGGATGTATGCACATACGTCCCGCGTTGCTCGAGCAACATTTATGTATGTATGTATGTATGTATGTATGTATGTATGTATGTATGTATATATGTGTATGTATGTGTATGTATGTATGTATGTATGTATGTATGTATGTATGTATGCATGTATCTATGCACGTATGTATGTATGTATGTATGTATGTATGCATGTGTGTATGTATGTACATATGTATGTATGTATGTATGTATGTATGTATGTATGTACTGTATATGCATGTACGTCTGTGTGTATGGACTCATGTATATATGTATGTTTGTATGTATGTATGTATGCATGCATGCATGTATGTATGTATTTATGTATGTATGTAGGTATGTATGTAGGTAGGTAGGTAGGTAGG
>WBZZ01002445.1:0-15000 GCA_019918135.1 Paulinella micropora | reverse complement strand
TATGTATGTATATATGTATGTATGTATGCATGTATGTATGCTATGTATGTATGTATGTATGTATGTATGTATGTATATTTGTATGTATGTGCATACATGTATGTATGTTTGTATGCATGTATGTATGTATGTATATTTGTATGTATGTATGTATGTATGTATGTATATATATGTTACATTGCATAAGTATGAATGTATATATGTATGTATGTATGTTTGCATGTATGTATGTATGTGTGTATCATTGTATGTATGTATGTATATGTATGTATGTATATATGTATGTATGTGTATGTATGTATGTATGTATGTATGTATGTATGCATGCATGCATGTTATATATGCTATGTGTGTATGTACGTGTACATGTATTTATGTCTATTATATATATGCATATATGTGTATGTGCATACATATATATTTTCTTTATATATGTATATTTGTTAACGTATGTATGTGTTTGTATTTATGTTTATCTTGCACATATGGTTTTGTGCTTGCGGGGGGCTATGTGGGGGAGGGAGGCATGTTTTGGCCTACAATGGTAGTGAGATTAGTATGTCTCGGGTATGTGGTCCGTATTCAATGAGCTACATGCCCGAGGCGTGCTAAGCTCTTCTTCCTTGTATGAGCCTTACGTGCATCTTTCCCTCCATAAGTCCTCATAAACACTAGGGGGGTCAAGGATCCGGGCAACTAAACGCTTCGGGCATTTAGACCATTATATGGCCAGATTCTTACCTGCGATATATCGATCTTCTAGTATTTGAGCCTTCGCATGTTTCATCCTTTCCTCATATGTCTCCTCCTGCTCTTTGCTTGTTTGCCTGCGTCTGTTTGTTTTCTTTGCTATTGCTTTTGTTTTGATTAGCCTATACTTTACCTCTGTCTGCTCTCCTTTCTACTCTGTCTCATTTTATTTTTGAGTTTACTACAAGTTCAACACACTAATGATTAAAATTCTAAGTGGAAAAAAAAAAAAAAAAAAAAAAAAAAAAAAAAAAAAAAAGTCTCGTCTCTTTCTCATTAGACCTTGCTTACTGTAAAAAAAAAAAAAAAAAAAAAATTTAAAAAAATTAAAAAAAAAAAAACTTTTTTTCTATCGTCTCTTTCTCATTAAACCTTGCTTACTGTAAAAAAAAAAAAAAAAAAAAAAAAAAAAAAAAAAGAAAAAAAAAAGCTATTCTTTTTTTCTATCGTCTCTTTCTCATTAAACCTTGCTTACTGTTAAAAAAAAAATTTAAAAAAAAAAAAAAAATTAAGCTCTTCTTATTTTTCTCTCGTCTCATTCTCATTTAACCTTGCTTACTGTTAAAAAAAAAAAAAAAAAAAAAAAAAAAAAAAAAAAAAGAACCATAGTTCCAGATTTCCTTATGAGCTTGTACTGTTGTTCTTGGAACCAGAATTCTTTTGAATTAAGCTCTTCTTTAATTTTCTCTCGTCTCTTTCTCATTAAACCTTGCTTACTGTAATAATAATAATAATAATAATAATACTAATAATAATAATAATAATAATAATAATAATAATAATAATAGTGCTTCTCTGTCAATGGCTGATGCATTTCTGCACATGCGCCTCCATCGTCTCACCCGTGAGGGGAGTACGAAGAATTGACGATAAGCTCTAATGACACCCCCGCAAGGGCAGTTCCAACACTTCCAGACGGGCCGGTATGTTCAATGAAAATACTGGTCCAGACGGATCGGTATGTTCAATGAAAATACTGGTGGCACCGACGGGAATCGAACTGGCGACAGGGCCCAGATGGTAGAACTTGACCACTGGGCTATCACGGTGTCCAATAATAATAATAATAATAATAATAATAATAATAATAGTGCTTCTCTGTCAATGGCTGATGCATTTCTGCACATGCGCCTCCATCGTCTCACCCGTGAGGGGAGTACGAAGAATTGACGATAAGCTCTAATGACACCCCCGCAAGGGCAGTTCCAACACTTCCAGACGGGCCGGTATGTTCAATGAAAATACTGGTCCAGAAATAGACCGGTATGTTCAATGAAAATACTGGTGGCACCGACGGGAATCGAACTGGCGACAGGGCCCAGATGGTAGAACTTGACCACTGGGCTATCACGGTGTCCAATAATAATAATAATAATAATAATAATAATAATAATAATAATAGTGCTTCTCTGTCAATGGCTGATGCAAATCTGCACATGCGCCTCCATCGTCTCACCCGTGAGGGGAGTACGAAGAATTGACGATAGGCTCTAATGGCACCCCCGCAAGGGCAGTTCTAACACTTCCAGAAATAATAATAATAATAATAATAATAATAATAATAATAATAATAATAATAATAATAATAATAATAGTGCTTCTCTGTCAATGGCTGATGCAAATCTGCACATGCGCCTCCATCGTCTCACCCGTGAGGGGAGTACGAAGAATTGACGATAGGCTCTAATGACACCCCCGCAAGGGCAGTTCCAACACTTCCAGACGGACCGGTATAATAATAATAATAATAATAATAATAATAATAATAATAATAATAATAATAATAATAATAATAATAATAATAATAATAATAATAATAGTGCTTCTCTGTCAATAGCTGATGCATTTCTGCACATGCGCCTCCATCGTCTCACCCGTGAGGGGAGTACGAAGAATTGACGATAGGCTCTAATGACACCCCCGCAAGGGCAGTTCCAACACTTCCAGACGGACCGGTATGTTCAATGAAAATACTGGTCCAGAGGGACCGGTATGTTCAATGAAAATACTGGTGGCACCGACGGGAATCGAACTGGCGACAGGGCAATAATAATAATAATAATAATAATAATAGTGCTTCTCTGTCAATGGCTGATGCATTTCTGCACATGCGCCTCCATCGTCTCACCCGTGAGGGGAGTACGAAGAATTGACGATAAGCTCTAATGACACCCCCGCAAGGGCAGTTCCAACACTTCCAGACGGGCCGGTATGTTCAATGAAAATACTGGTCCAGACGGATCGGTATGTTCAATGAAAATACTGGTGGCACCGACGGGAATCGAACTGGCGACAGGGCCCAGGTGGTAGAACTTGACCACTGGGCTATCGCGGTGTCCAATAATAATAATAATAATAATAATAATAATAATAGTGCTTCTCTGTCAATGGCTGATGCAAATCTGCACATGCGCCTCCATCGTCTCACCCGTGAGGGGAGTACGAAGAATTGACGATAGGCTCTAATGACACCCCCACACGGGCAGTTCCAACACTTCCAGACGGACCGGTATGTTCAATGAAAATACTGGTGGCACCGACGGGAATCGAACTGGCGACAGGGCCCAGATGGTAGAACTTGACCACTGGGCTATCACGGTGTCCAATAATAATAATAATAATAATAATAATAATAATAATAATAATAATAATAATAATAATAATAATAATAATAATAATAACAATAATAATAATAATAGTGTATCTCCTGCCAATTGCTGAGCCAAAAGGCCATGTGCATCCAGTCCTCCATTCCATAAGGAAAGTCTCCACACCAATCGGTGGAATAAAGGAAGTGACGGCATAGAACATTACTCTAGGAGCTTTATACCAATCAGCCCATGGAAAGGACCGATGGCCTATGTACTCCCTAATAATAATAATAATAATAATAATAATAATAATAATAATAATAATAATAATAATAATAATAAGAGGTTGCCAGGCGTGGGCTGGTCCTTATGGATACTGCAGCACTCGGCATAATCGCGTCGCGAGTACGCCACGTCGAGCCTTACTACGCTCTGCACACCACCATCCTGGCTACGATAGCCTCCGGGTGCGAGTGAATTGCGTTAGGTGCTGCAGTTTCCTTAAGGGCTGTCTCACTGACTGTCAATTGATCTCGCTTGCGCCCATTGTTAGTTATGTCTTACCTCTACTGGCGCTTTCCGCTCTTGCCTTCTAGTTCAGCATCGTCTCCCTTGCAACTGTCTGGCCTTTCTGTTTTTGCTTGCTTTTTGTGTTTGTTGCTGCCTCTTTTGTTGTTTTTTTGTTTTGTTTTTGTTTCTTTTGTTTCGCTTGTTTGTTTGTTTCTTTTGTTCCTTTTGATTTTTGTTCCTATTCTCTTTTTTTTTTTTTTTTTTCTTTCTTTGCTGTTTTTTGTTTCTTCGTTTTCTTTTCTTTTCCTGGTTTTTCTTTATCTCTTTGTTCCTTTGTATCTTTCTTTCTTTTTTTCTCTTTCTTTTCCCTTCCATGTTATTCTTTCCAGGAGCTTTCTGTTGAACCTTAGTTCCAGATTTCCTTATGCGCTTGTACTGTTGTTCCAACCAGAATTCTTTTGAAGTAAGCTCTTCTTTTTTTCTATCGTCTCTTTCTCGTTAAACCTTCTTACTGTTTTTAAAAAAAAAATAAAAAAAAAAGGGAGGGGGGTGCTGTCTCACTGACTGTCAATTGATCTCACTTGCGCCCATTGTTAGTTATGTCTTACCTCTGCTGGCGCTTTCCGCTCTTGCCCTCTAGCTCAGTATCGTCTCCCTTGCCCCTGTCTGGCGCTGTGTTTGCTTGTTTTTGTTTGCTTTTAGTGTTTGTCGCTGCCTCTGTTGTTGTCTTTTTGTATTGTTTTTGTTTCCTTTGTTTCGCTTGTTTGTTTGTTTTTTGTTGCTTTTGTTTTTATTCCTTTTCCATTTTATGTTTTGTTTTTTATTTTTCTTTCCTGTTCTTTGTTTCTTCGTTCTCTTTTCTTTTCCTGGTTTTTCTTCTTCTCTTTATTCCTTTCTATCCTTTCTATCTTTTTCTCTCTTTCTTTTCCCCTCCATATTACTCTTTCCAGGAGCTTTCTGTTGAACCTTAGTTCCAGATTTCCTTGTGAGCTTGTACTGTTGTTCCTTGGAACCAGAATTCTTTTGAATTAAGCTCTTCTTTATTTTTCTCTCGTCTCTTTCTCATTTAACCTTGCTTACTGTTTAAAAAATAAATAAATAAATAATAAAAAAAAAGAAAAAAAAAGATTAAAAAAAAATTCTTTTGAATTAAGCTCTTCTTTATTTTTCTCTCGTCTCTTTCTCATTAAACCTTGCTTACTGTACTCGTCTCTTTCTCATTAAACCTTGCTTACTGTAATATATATATATATATATATATATATTTATTTATTTATTTTTCTCTCGTCTCTTTCTCATTAAACCTTGCTTACTGTAAAAAATTCTTTTGAATTAAGCTTTTCTTTATTTTTCTCTCGTCTCATTCTCATTAAACCTTGCTTAATCTAAAAAAAATTTATTAAAAAAAAAAAAAAAAAAAAAAAAAAAAAAAAAAAAAAACTTAAAAAAAATTATTACCCAAATTGATGAAATATTAACTGAAGCACACAGTTAATATTTCATTCTAATTTGGCTCCCCTTCTCCTCCTCTCTGACCTTGTATTCTTATCCTTACCATATATATGTTATATTTTTTCCTTATTATTATTATTATTATTATTATTATTATTATTATTATTATGGACACCGTGATAGCCCAGTGGTCAAGTTCTACCATCTGGGCCCTGTCGCCAGTTCGATTCCCGTCGGTGCCACCAGTATTTTCATTGAACGTAACGATCCGTCTGGACCAGTATTTTCATTGAACATACCGGCCCGTCTGGAAGTGTTGGAACTGCCCTTGCGGGGGTGTCATTAGAGCTTATCGTCAATTCTTCGTACTCCCCTCACGGGTGAGACGATGGAGGCGCATGTGCAGAAATGCATCAGCCATTGACAGAGAAGCACTATTATTATTATTATTATTATTATTATTATTGGCCCTGTCGCCAGTTCGATTCCCGTCGGTGCCACCAGTATTTTCATTGAACATACCGGTCCGTGTGGACCAGTATTTTCATTGAACATACCGGCCCGTCTGGAAGTGTTGGAACTGCCCTTGCGGGGGTGTCATTAGAGCCTATCGTCAATTCTTCGTACTCCCCTCACGGGTGAGACGATGGAGGCGCATGTGCAGAAATGCATCAGCCATTGACAGAGAAGCACTATTATTATTATTATTATTATTATTATTATTATTTAGGGAGTACATAGGCCATCGGTCCTTTCCATGGGCTGATTGGTATAAAGCTCCTAGAGTAATGTTCTATGCCGTCACTTCCTTTATTCCACCGATTGGTGTGGAGACTTTCCTTATGGAATGGAGGACTGGATGCACATGGCCTTTTGGCTCAGCAATTGGCAGGAGATACACTATTATTATTATTATTATTATTATTATTATTATTACTATTCTTATGATTATTATTATTATTATTAGGGTATTGGAGGCTTATGTCCGTTGAGGATATGCCATTAGCTGCATCAGTACGCCTCAGATATAGTAAATCTGCCTTGGAGTGTTGACTGTGACATATTTGAGGGAAATCCCGATGAAAAAACCTAGTCACACTTGCTAAACAGAGTTCCAGCCCAATGGCCTCAAGGCGTTAAACTGTGACGCCAACTCATAACCCTTTGGTGGTAGATGCTGGGGAGGAGGGTCGTTGCGCGCGTAAAAGATCTTAAACTCCGCATATGCTGGTTGATAGCCCAGGACCCAGCAGACACCAGACTGTTATGGGTGGGGTTTCGAGGCAGCTCTAGCAACCGCGCTTGGTGTATGCACTTGCACATTCGGTGATGTCTTGCAAGAGGTTGCTGGGACTGCGGAATAACCTCGGCTTAGTGCAGTCTTGCCCTCGAGCTCCATCGGTGGCCCCGATCATCAGGCGAGAGACTGACACGGGGGGGTGGAGGACCTCGAACAAGGGTATTGGAGGCTTAAGTCCGTTGAGGATATGCCATTAGCTGCATCAGTACGCCTCAGATATAGTATTATTATTATTATTATTATTATTATTATTATTATTATTATTATTATTATTATTATTTACCCCTGTGAGTACCTCCATGCGGGACCTACCCAGTCTCGTGGAGCTCTCACGCGGGGAAGATCAATCATTTGTAGTTGATTTCCTGCAAGGTACCCGACACTGTGCGGGTAGTAGGGACTTCCTTTTGGGGCCTTCTATGCAGGATGGTTAGAGTCACTCTTCCCTCCCCAACATACTCACTGTAGTCCCTGTTGGGTCGAGGGATGGAGGCGCATGGCCCTCGGGCTCAGCCATGACAGATTAATATATATTATTATTATTATTATTATTATTATTATTATTATTATTATTATTATTATTATTCATAGGCTGATTGGTATAAAGCTCCTAGAGTAATGTTCTATGCCGTCACTTCCTTTATTCCACCGATTGGTGTGGAGACTTTCCTTATGGAATGGAGGACTGGATGCACATGGCCTTTTGGCTCAGCAATTGGCAGGAGATACATTATTATTATTATTATTATTATTATTATTATTATTATCTTTATTACTATAATTATTATTGTTATTATTATTATTATCGTTATTATTATTATTATTATTATTATTATTATTATTATTATTATTATTATTATTATTATTACCATTATTAATGGAGGCACATGTCCAGGATCTGGATCTGATGCTATAGTCTGAGGAAGCCTATTACCATTATTGTTATTACTATTATTATTATTTTATTACTATTATTATTATTATTATTAACATCATTATTATTATTATTAACATCATTATTATTATTATTATTATTATCATTATTATTATTATTATTATTATTATTATTATTATTATTATTATATTAATGGACACCGTGATAGCCCAGTGGTCAAGTTCTACCATGTGGGCCCTGTCACCAGTTCGATTCCCGTCGGTGCCACCAGTATTTTCATTGAACATACCGGTCCGTCTGGAAGTGTTGGAACTGCCCGTGCGGGGATGTCATTAGAGCCTATCGTCAACTCTTCGTACTCCCCTCACGGGTGAGACGATGGAGGCGCATGTGCAGATTTGCATCAGCCATTGACAGAGAAGCACTATTATTATTATTTTATTTTATTATATTATATTATATTATATTATTATTATTATTATTATTATTATTATTAATTGATAGCCCAGTGGTCAAGTTCTACCATCTGGGCCCTGTCGCCAGTTCGATTCCCGTCGGTGCCACCAGTATTTTCATTGAACGTAACGATCCGTCTGGACCAGTATTTTCATTGAACATACCGGCCCGTCTGGAAGTGTTGGAACTGCCCTTGCGGGGGTGTCATTAGAGCTTATCGTCAATTCTTCGTACTCCCCTCACGGGTGAGACGATGGAGGCGCATGTGCAGAAATGCATCAGCCATTGACAGAGAAGCACTATTATTATTATTATTATTATTATTATTATTGGCCCTGTCGCCAGTTCGATTCCCGTCGGTGCCACCAGTATTTTCATTGAACATACCGGTCTATTTCTGGACCAGTATTTTCATTGAACATACCGGCCCGTCTGGAAGTGTTGGAACTGCCCTTGCGGGGGTGTCATTAGAGCTTATCGTCAATTCTTCGTACTCCCCTCACGGGTGAGACGATGGAGGCGCATGTGCAGAAATGCATCAGCCATTGACAGGCACTATTATTATTAATATTATTATTATTACTATTATTATTATAATTATCATTATTATTATCATTATTATTATTATTATCATTATGGACACCGTGATAGCCCAGTGGTCAAGTTCTACCATCTGGGCCCTGTCGCCAGTTCGATTCCCGTCGGTGCCACCAGTATTTTCATTGAACATACCGATCCGTCTGGACCAGTATTTTCATTGAACATACCGGCCCGTCTGGAAGTGTTGGAACTGCCCTTGCGGGGGTGTCATTAGAGCTTATCGTCAATTCTTCGTACTCCCCTCACGGGTGAGACGATGGAGGCGCATGTGCAGAAATGCATCAGCCATTGACAGAGAAGCACTATTATTATCATTATTATTATTATTATTATTATTATTATTATTATTATTATTATTTGGACACCGTGATAGCCCAGTGGTCAAGTTCTACCATCTGGGCCCTGTCGCCAGTTCGATTCCCGTCGGTGCCACCAGTATTTTCATTGAACATACCGGTCTATTTCTGGACCAGTATTTTCATTGAACATACCGGCCCGTCTGGAAGTGTTGGAACTGCCGTTGCGGGGGTGTCATTAGAGCTTATCGTCAATTCTTCGTACTCCCCTCACGGGTGAGACGATGGAGGCGCATGTGCAGAAATGCATCAGCCATTGACAGAGAAGCACTATTATTATTATTATTATTATTATTATTATTATTATTATTATTCAGCCAAATGGCCTCAAGGCGTTAAACTGCGACGCCAACTCATAACCCTTTGGTGGTAGATGCTGGGGAGGAGGCTCGTTGCGCGCGTAAAAGATCTTAAACTCCGCATATGCTGGTTGATAGCCCAGGACCCAGCAGACACCAGATTGTTATGGGTGGGGTTTCGAGGCAGCTCTAGCAACCGCGCTTGGTGTATGCACTTGCACATTCGGTGACGTCTTGCAAGAGGTTGCTGGGACTGCGGAATAACCTCGGCTTAGTGCAGTCTTGCCCTCAGGAGCTCCATCGGTGGCCCCGATCATCAGGCGAGAGACTGACACGGGGGGGTGGAGGACCTCGAACAAGGGTATTGGAGGCTTATGTCCGTTGAGGATATGCCATTAGCTGCATCAGTACGCCTCAGATATAGTATTATTATTATTATTATTATTATTATTATTATTATTATTATTATTATTATTATTATTTGGACACCGTGATAGCCCAGTGGTCAAGTTCTACCATCTGGGCCCTGTCGCCAGTTCGATTCCCGTCGGTGCCACCAGTATTTTCATTGAACGTAACGATCCGTCTGGACCAGTATTTTCATTGAACATACCGGCCCGTCTGGAAGTGTTGGAACTGCCCTTGCGGGGGTGTCATTAGAGCTTATCGTCAATTCTTCGTACTCCCCTCACGGGTGAGACGATGGAGGCGCATGTGCAGAAATGCATCAGCCATTGACAGAGAAGCACTATTATTATTATTATTATTATTATTATTATTATTATTATTATTATTATTGTTATTATTTCCGGACCAGTATTTTCATTGAACATACCGATCCGTCTGGAAGTGTTGGAACTGTCCTTGCGGGGGTGTCATTAGAGCCTATCGTCAATTCTTCGTACTCCCCTCACGGGTGAGACGATGGAGGCGCATGTGCAGAAATGCATCAGCCATTGACAGAGAAGCACTATTGTTATTATTATTATTAGTTTTATTAGTTTTATTTTTCTTTATATTTTATTTGTTATTACTATCATTATTATTTTTCATTCCTTTTCCCTTTTGCTTTCTTTCTTCTTTTTCGTTTTTCTTTTTTGCTGCTGCCTGTTAGGTTGGGTTTGTTCTGCTCTATTGTATGTTTATGGTTGTGGCTTGTGGAGTTTCTTCTGGTCTATGAGGGGGTAGGGTGCGGAGTGGTTTGGCTCGACCAGCTTGAGGCTGCATGTCTATGAGGTTGCCAGGCTTGGGCTGGTCCTTATGGATACTGCAGCACTCGGCATAATCGCGTCGCGAGTACGCCACGTCGAGCCTTACTACGCTCTGCACACCACCCTCCTGGCTACGATAGCCTCCGGGTGCGAGTGAATTGCGTTAGGTGCTGCAGTTTCCTTAAGGGCTGTCTCACTGACTGTCAATTGATCTCACTTGCGCCCATTGTTAGTTATGTCTTACCATTGCTGGCGCTTTCCGCTCTTGCTCTCTAGTTCAGTATTGTCACCCTTGCCCCTGTCTGGCGCTGTGTTTGTTTTGTTTGCTTTTAGTGTTTTTTCGCTGCCTCTGTTGTCTTTTTGTATTGTTTTTTGTTTCCTTTGTTTCGCTTGTTTGTTTGTTTTTTTGTTGCTTTTGTTTTTATTCCTTTTCTATTTTATGTTTTGTTTTTTTTTATTTTTCTTTCGTGTTCTTTGTTTTTTCGTTCTCTTTTCTCTTCCTTGTTTTTCTTCCTCTCTTTATTCCTTTCTTTCTTTCTATCTTTTTCTCTCTTTCTTTTCCCTCCATATTACTCTTTCCAGGAGCTTTCTGTTGCTTAGTTCCAGATTTTCTTATGAGCTTGTCCTGTTGTTCCTTGGAACCAGAATTCTTTTGAATTAAGCTCTTCTTTATTTTTCTCTCGTCTCATTCTCATTAAACCTTGCTTACTGTGAAAAAATTTGTCTTCCTGGTTTTTCTTCTTCTCTTTATTCCTTTCTTTCTTTCTATCTTTTTCTTCTTTCTTTTCCCCTCCATATTACTCTTTCCAGGAGCTTTCTGTTGAACCTTAGTTCCAGATTTCCTTATGAGCTTGTACTGTTGTTCCTTGGAACCAGAATTCTTTTGAATTAAGCTCTTCTTTATTTTTCTCTCGTCTCCTTCTCATTGAACCTTGCTTACTGTAAATAATAATAATAATAATAATATATATATTGATTTGTCATGGCTGAGCCCGAGGGCCATGCGCCTCCATCCCTCGACCCAACAGGGACTACAGTGAGTATGTTGGGGAGGGAAGAGTGACTCTAACCATCCTGCATAGAAGGCCCCAAAAGGAAGTCCCTACTACCCGCACAGTGTCGGGTACCTTGCAGGAAATCAACTATAAATGATTGATCTTCCCCGCGTGAGAGCTCCACGAGACTGGGTAGGTCCCGCATGGAGGTACTCACAGGGGTAGCAGACATTTCATGCGGTCTGCCAGCGCATGAGGACGTTTTGTGGTAAGTGTCTGGGACGCCTCGAAACCCGTCACCACCCCTAGATCTCGGAATGTAAATACCCCTTTGATCCCACGTGGTGTATGTCTTATAAAAAACAACACAACGACATGGCCTCGGAACAAACGCAACAACATAGCCTCGGAACCCACATCGATATAGCCTCGGAACCCACACAACGACAGAGCCTCGGAACCAACACAACAACATAGCCTCGGAACCAACACAACAACATAGCCTCGGAGCCAACACAACGACATAGCCTCGAAACCAGTGGGAAGAGGCCCAACCACCTCCTCTTCCCGTGGGGTGCCATACTGTGCACCCCTCCATAATAATAATAATAATATTAATAATAATACTAATAGGCTTCCTCAGACTATAGCATCAGATCCAGATCCTAGAATAATAATAATAATAATAATAATAATAATAATGATAATAATAATAATAATAATAATAATAATAATAATAATAATACTGCTTCTCTGTCAATGGCTGATGCAAATTTGCACATGCGCCTCCATCGTCTCACCCGTGAGGGGAGTACGAAGAATTGACGATAGGCTCTAATGACACCCCCGCAAGGGCAGTTCCGACACTTCCAGACGGACCGGTATGTTCAATGAAAATACTGGTCCAGAAATAGACCGGTATGTTCAATGAAAATACTGGTGGCACCGACGGGAATCGAACTGGCGACAGGGCCCAGGTGGTAGGACTTGACCACTGGGCTATCACGGTGTCCAATAATAATAATAATAATAATAATAATAATAATAATAATAATAATAATAGTGTATCTCCTGCCAATTGCTGAGCCAAAAGGCCATGTGCATCCAGTCCTCCATTCCATAAGGAAAGTCTCCACACCAATCGGTGGAATAAAGGAAGTGACGGCATAGAACATTACTCTAGGAGCTTTATACCAATCAGCCCATGGAAAGGACCGATGGCCTATGTACTCCCTAATAATAATAATAATAATAATAATAATAATAATAATAATAATAATAATAGTGTATCTCCTGCCAATTGCTGAGCCAAAAGGCCATGTGCATCCAGTCCTCCATTCCATAAGGAAAGTCTCCACACCAATCGGTGGAATAAAGGAAGTGACGGCATAGAACATTACTCTAGGAGCTTTATACCAATCAGCCCATGGAAAGGACCGATGGCCTATGTACTCCCTAATAATAATAATAATAATAATAATAATAATAATAATAATAATAATAATAATAATAATAATAATAATAGTGCTTCTCTGTCAATGGCTGATGCATTTCTGCACATGCGCCTCCATCGTCTCACCCGTGAGGGGAGTACGAAGAATTGACGATAAGCTCTAATGACACCCCCGCAAGGGCAGTTCCAACACTTCCAGACGGACCGGTATGTTCAATGAAAATACTGGTCCAGACGGAGCGGTATGTTCAATGAAAATACTGGTGGCACCGACGGGAATCGAACTGGCGACAGGGCCCAGATGGTAGAACTTGACCACTGGGCTATCACGGTGTCCAATAATAATAATAATAATAATAATAATAATAGTGCTTCTCTGTCAATGGCTGATGCATTTCTGCACATGCGCCTCCATCGTCTCACCCGTGAGGGGAGTACGAAGAATTGACGATAAGCTCTAATGACACCCCCGCAAGGGCAGTTCCAACACTTCCAGACGGGCCGGTATGTTCAATGAAAATACTGGTCCAGACGGATCGGTATGTTCAATGAAAATACTGGTGGCACCGACGGGAATCGAACTGGCGACAGGGCCCAGATGGTAGAACTTGACCACTGGGCTATCACGGTGTCCAATAATAATAATAATAATAATAATAATAATAGTGCTTCTCTGTCAATGGCTGATGCATTTCTGCACATGCGCCTCCATCGTCTCACCCGTGAGGGGAGTACGAAGAATTGACGATAAGCTCTAATGACACCCCCGCAAGGGCAGTTCCAACACTTCCAGACGGGCCGGTATGTTCAATGAAAATACTGGTCCAGAAATAGACCGGTATGTTGAATGAAAATACTGGTGGCACCGACGGGAATCGAACTGGCGACAGGGCCCAGATGGTAGAACTTGACCACTGGGCTATCACGGTGTCCAATAATAATAATAATAATAATAATAATAATAGTGCTTCTCTGTCAATGGCTGATGCATTTCTGCACATGCGCCTCCATCGTCTCACCCGTGAGGGGAGTACGAAGAATTGACGATAAGCTCTAATGACACCCCCGCAAGGGCAGTTCCAACACTTCCAGAAATAATAATAATAATAATAATAATAATAATAATAATAATAGTGCTTCTCTGTCAATGGCTGATGCAAATCTGCACATGCGCCTCCATCGTCTCACCCGTGAGGGGAGTACGAAGAATTGACGATAGGCTTTAATGACACCCCCGCACGGGCAGTTCCAACACTTCCAGACGGACCGGTATGTTCAATGAAAATACTGGTGGCACCGACGGGAATCGAACTGGCGACAGGGCCCAGATGGTAGAACTTAATAATAACAATAATAATAATAATAATAATAATAATAATAGTGTATCTCCTGCCAATTGCTGAGCCAAAAGGCCATGTGCATCCAGTCTTCCATTCCATAAGGAAAGTCTCCACACCAATCGGTGGAATAAAGGAAGTGACGGCATAGAACATTACTCTAGGAGCTTTATACCAATCAGCCCATGGAAAAATAATAATAATAATAATAATAATAATAAATTAAGCTCTTCTTTATTTTTCTCTCGTCTCATTCTCATTAAACCTTGTTTACTGTAAAAAAAACAAATTTAAAAAAAATTAAAAAAAAAAGAAAAGCTTGTACTGTCGTTCCTTGGAACCGGATTTCTTTTGAATTTAGCTCTTCTTTATCTTTCTTTTGTCTCTTTCTCATTAAACCTTGCTCACTCATCACTATCATAGCAAATGTCCTAGTGGGTCATGTCTTTTCTCTGTTAGCTCGGCTCCTTCTCATGTTGTCTCATCTGTTCCCTTTTCATCGCTCTCTCGTATTGCCTCTTTTCAATCTGCAGCTTCTAACCTTCTCTCTTTGTCTCTCTCTTTCCTTCCCTCTTTATCTGACATATCTTCTCTTCGTCTCCCCTCTCTCCGATTTAGGCGTTTGCAGTGTTTTAAGTGTGGCAGTATATTTCACTCCCCTTCTGATCTCGAGTTGCATGCTGATTTAGGCTGTAAGCTCTTGCACGGTGTTGCTGATACGCTAAAACATGATTCTGTTGTGAATGCGATCTTCCATGATACTAAGATTTCCCTTGGTTTATGCTGCAGTCGTGA
>WBZZ01002444.1:120000-214015 GCA_019918135.1 Paulinella micropora | reverse complement strand
TAACTTGTCAGCGACGCCGAGCTAGTCACCGACGGCAAGCTAGCCACCGACGTCGAGCTAGTCACCGACGGCGAGCTAGTCACCGACGGCGAGCTGGTCACCGAGAGCGAGCTGGTCACCGACGGCGAGCTGGTCACCGAGGCCGAGCTGGTCTCCGACGCCGAGCTGGTCTCCGACGCCGAGCTGGTCACCGAGACCGAGCTGGTCACCGAGGCCGAGCTGGTCTCCGACGCCGAGCTGGTCTCCGACGCCGAGCTGGTCACCGAGGGCGAACTGGTCAGCGACGCCGAGCTAGTCACCGAGAGCGAGCTAGTCACCGATGGCGAGCTGGTCACAGAGGCCGAGCTGGTGACCGAGGCCGAGCTTGTCTCCGACGCCGAGCTGGTCACCGACGGCGAGCTGGTCTCCGACGCCGAACTAGTCACCGAGGGCGAACTGGTCAGCGACGCCGAGCTGGTCACCGAGACCGAGCTGGTCACCGACGCCGAGCTAGCCACCGACGCCGAGCTAGCCACCGACGCCGAGCCAGTTACCGAGGGCGAGCTGGTCAGCGACGCCGAGCTGGTCACCGAGACCGAGCTGGTCACCGACGCCGAGCTGGTCACCGAGGACGAACTGGTGACCGAGGCCGAGCTGGTCACCGAGGGCGAGCTAGTCACCGAGGGCGAGCTGGTCACCGAGGGCGAGCTAGTCACCGAGGGCGAACTGGTCACCGAGAGCGAGCCGGTCAAAGAAGGTGAGCTCGAAGCCGAGTAAGAGCGCAGAGCGGAGCCAGAGGGACTCTGGGAAGGCCAGCTGCTCACGCACGCCCGAGGGGCCTGCTCCTCGCGAAGAGCGGAGCCTCGCAGCAGCCCTTTGCAGAAGGCAGCGTTGGCCTGCGGGTTCATAGGCGCTATCGTCCAGTTGCTTAGGTCCTGCACCAGCGCCGGTGCGCCGGAAAGCATTCCACCTCCGTCTTGCAGGCTGTCTGGCCTCCAGCGAGACAGGTCCGCCCCGAGCAGCGGGGCGTCTGCAATTCACGACCCGCGAGATGTTCCAGTCGCCCAGCCCGGGCAGCGAAGTGGCCTGCGTGCCGCGGAACATGTAGGCCGTATCTAGCACGCGCGACAGATCCCAGCCCGTGACGTTGGCAAACTTGAGGCATGGCGAGTCCGCAAAGGCCGCTCGCGTGCTGGTCAGCGACGCACGCACCCGCAGACCCGACACGTCGAAGCACGCGGCGTGCGACAGCCCCGCGAAGCTGAACGCCAGGCTCTGCAAACACGTCGTGTCTAGCTGGTCCAGGGGCGGCAGCCACTCCAATGCCGTTTCGCCGTAGAAGTGTTGTCCCGTCTCGGCGGCGAGCCGCAGCCCGCCCCACTGCAGCACCTTGCGCAAGGCTACCCGCCCGCTGCCGCCGTGCTGGGCCTGCCAATCCAAAGTCATAGCCCACGCCGGCAGCCGACCGCGCACTACTACCAAGAACACGCCGCCGTCGGTAAGGTGTGGCTGCACGGCCCCAGCTGTGCGCTGCACTGCTGCACGGCCCCTCCCTGCTCCCAAAAAACCTCCCAGCCACCGGTTGCCGTCGTGCGACGGCGCCGCCGAGCCATGGCGGCCCCGTTGGCGCCGGCGGCCGGCAGCGTCCAGTTGTCGCCCGCCGCGCTCACCGACAGCTCCAGCACCAGATCGCCGGGCCCGGCTGACGAGAGATCATACGGGCAATACGCACGCAACAGCAACGGCAGCAAGGCGGCCAGCAACACGCGCGGCCAGCCCGGGAAGCAGCCGAGAACGAGTTCGAACTGCATCATCATACCTATATCTTTTCTGTATATATTGCTACATGTACCCCCAGCCTCTCCTAGCACAGGGGTTTCGAGAGGGGGGGTGGAGGGAAGAACTGAAGAAGTGCGCGGAGGGGGGAGGCTAGGAGGGAAGATAGAGGGGGGAGGGTCGGGGTGTGATTAATTTCGAAGTAAAAGAAAACTGCGCGTGTAAGCCTCCATTGAGCTCACTTGCCTTGTTTTTTTGGTTTCTTTTTTGTAGACATGACTTTTCTTTGCCGAAGCTCTGATATCAACTCGCGGGGCCTTCCCCTCCCCTCTTCCTCCCCTTTCTCCTCTTGCTTCCCCCTCCCCTCTTGCGTGCCCCTTCCCCTCTTCCATCCCCTTCCCTCCTCTTGCTTGTGATGTAGAGGGGGGGAGTGTGCAGAAAAGAGGAAGATGTCCAGGCAAGAAAAGCCCGCAGCAGGGGAGCGGCTACGGCGTGGGCGGGCAGGGGAGACCGACAACTACGTTGGCGAAAAGCAGCGCGCGCGCGCCCAAGCGTGCGAAAGCAGAGCCGCTGCCGTCCCCTGCTGGTAGGTTGGACGGTGAGGAGCCCTGGGAGGCCTGTTGGGAGGGTCGGAGCTACGAGTTGCGACGAAGCCGGGGAGGAGCTTTGCGGGCGCGGGGTGTGAAGGCCGGGGAGGGGGGCTGGACGAAATGGAACGTGGTATGCTCGGAGTGCTATAAGAGCGAAGGGAAGGTGTGTGCGGCGAAGCATCCGGTGGGGGCGGGAGGGGGGGTAGGCTGTGTGCGCAGCATGCACGAGCCGCGGGGGTGTTTCGGCCGCGCGTGCGACCAGCGCAGAGGCCAGTGCGCAGGTGCGAGGACTGCCCGGCGGAGAGCGCGAAGGAGGCGAACTTTGCGGACGAACAGGGGAGGCCCAACCGGCTGTGCGCGGGGCACGCGCGGGCGCGGGGCTGTCACCGGCCGCAGAACCCATGCGAGGACTGCCCGGCAGAGAGCGCGAGGGAGGCCAACTTTGCGGACGAGCAAGGACGCCCCTGACGGCTGTGTTCGGAGCATGCGCGGGCGCGGGGGTGTCATCAGAAGCGGAAGGTCTGCGAGGACTGTCCGGCGGAGAGCTCGCTGGAAGCGAACTTTGCGGACGAGCAAGGGCGGCCGGGGCGGCTGTGCGCCAAGCACGCGCGCGCGCGCGGCTGCTTTAGCCGTCAGAGGCCGTGCGAGGACTGCCCGGAGGAGAGCGCCAAGGAGGCGGGTTTTCCTGACGAGCAAGGGCGGCCGAACAAGCTGTGCAGCGCACACGCAAGAGGCCCGCGGCTGCCTGGTGCGGCTGCGCCCCTGCCGTGACTGTCAGTCAGGAGCGAGCGCCAGCGCGATGAGCCAGCCAGCCGTCACGGTGCGTGTGAAGGAGGCCTGTTTTGCGGACGAGCAAGGGCGCACGAACCAGTACTGCGCCGAGCACGCGCGCGCGCGGTTGCTTCAAGCTGCAAAAGCCGTGCGAGGACTGCCCGGCGGAGAGGCCGCGGGAGGCAAACTTTGCGGATGAGCGGGGGCAGCCCCGGCGGCTGTGCGCGGCGCACTCGCGGGGGCTGTTTCCAGCCGCACAGGCCCTGCGTGGACTGTTCGGCGGAGGGTGGGGTGACGACGCCGCGGGAGGCGACGCTACCCGACGAGCAAGGGCGGCCCGCCAGGCTGTGCGCCGAGCACGCGTTCAAGCGCGGGCTGGCCGCGAAGCCCGCGGCCGGTTGCTCGATGGCGGCCTGCCGCGTGTGGGAACCGGCTGGAGGCGGCGAATCCTGGCTGGAAGATCCAGCACCGGCACTTTGTGCCTGGCAGCACGGGGGTGCCGCGCGGGACCGAGTATCAGGTACCGGGCACCAAGCTGCGCGTGGATGGCTACGACCGGGAGCGCAACTGCGTGTACGAGTTCCACGGCAACGCGTACCACGGCTTCCCGCCGGAGCACCCGAAGCACGCGCACGGCCGTTCTTCCCTGAGCGGGCGCAGCAACCGCGAGCTGTACGCCAAGACGCTGGCGCGCATGCACCTGGTGCAGCAAGCCATGCCCCGGGCTGCCGCGTGTTCTACGTCTGGGAGCACGAGTTTTGCCCCGTTCAGGCACAAGCCCGCCGCCTGTGTGAACTCGCTGCTGCACGAGCTAGCCCCGCTAGCGCGTGGCTTGGGGAGGGAGGGGGGGCAGTGAGGCGGCGACAGAATCTGTCTTTTCTTTTTTTTTAATTAAAAAAAGTTTGTAAAACGCACAGGGAAGAGAGAGAGAGAGAGAGAAAGAGAGAGAGAGAGAGAGAGGTCTATGCGCACTGCGCAGCTCGCGACCAGTAAAGGGTGACTTCTGTCAGCACAGCCTCGCTCCAGTAGGAGCAGCCGCCGGCTGCCCGGTTGGTAGGTTATAGTACATGCCAGTGATGATGAGCCTGTAGTTATTGAAGGCTAGCCCAGAAGAAAGCGGCGATATCGCTTTCACGTCTCCCCCGTTACTGATCAAGTTCCAGCCGGAGACATTGTAGAGCAAGGTCCAGTTCAGACCGCCGTTGTTGGAGCCCACGAGAGCCAACCCGGCGGGGGCTTTAACTAGGTTGGGCGTTTGGAAGTAGGACGCGATGGACAGCGAGCCGGTCGGAGCGACTTTAGGGATAGAGGTCAGCGTAAGGTATTCTCCGCGAATCCGCCCCGGCACGCCCGTAATGTTTTCGGTCAAGGCCGACGAGCCCGAGGCGCCGCAGGTACATTGGGTACAATTCCCGGGCCGACGACGTAGAAGCTGGCACTTACCCAGTTTGTCCCGTAGGTGCCGTCCATGGCAAACGAAGGATTACAATTATTGCACATGAAAACAGACGAGGCGCCCAGGGTCCAGCCTCCCAGCTGTGAATTGAGGGCAACGTAATTTTGCTGTCCGGCGGGGCAGTCGCAGCGAAAGGAGCCGGGGGTGTTGACGCAGGTCTGGTCCGAGGACGTGCGGCAGTTGTGCGCGGCGGTGGCACACTCGTCAATGTCCAAGCAGTGGAAGCGATACCACTGCAGCTGCAGCTGCAGCTCTGCCACGGACGCGGAGCCCGGGCAGCCCGCGCCGCCGGAATCAGAGTGGTTGGTGTAGGTAGCCCCCACGACAAAGCGATAGAGCGACCAGGCCTGCGTGTTCGCATCATTGGGCGGAAGAGCAGCGAACGGCACTGCCCCGGCTGCCAGCTCCAGCCACTGACAGCGAATAGGCTGACCCAGCTGAAGCCGTTGTCTTGGGAGCCCAGCACGCTGAAGGTCTCCGGCGCTTGGTAATAGGGCAGGCCCTGCGAGGGGTAGCCCGCGCACAAACTAGCGTTGCGCAGCGCGGCGCCAGCGGCCGGCAGCGACGCTAGGGTCAGGTACTCGCCCCGCAGCTCCGAAGCTTGCAGGGCGCCGGGGGTTCAGACGTTGGTGGTGAGCGAGGCGTTGGCCGTGGCGGGGCAGACGCAGCTGCTGGTGCAGCCCAGAAAGGTGCCGGAATAGCGTCCGGGGGCGCTGGACCAGTAAGTGGACAAGTTCAGGTCCGCGGCCTGCTGCGCGTAGTCCACGCCCGAGCCGGTCGACGACGCCAGCAGGTTCCAACCCCGGGAGGGCGCGGGCTCGCGCGGCTGGTACGCGACCCCGTACGTGCCCGCGGGTAACGTCAGATGCCCCGGCGCGCAGTCGCAGCGGAAGGAGCCCGGTGTGCGTCAGCCCGGTGTGTTGACGCACACCTCGTTGGCGGCACAGTTGTGGGTGCCCCTCGTGCACTCGTCGATTTCCATGCAGTATGCCTCTTGCTCTAGCACAACGCTCATTTCATATACCATGGCATAATTCGTTACACTACAGATTCTGTCCGGGATGTTTGAGTTCGGGCTGTAGCAGTTGGAGGTAATAACGAACCGGTACGTGCTAAAAGCGGTCGCACTAGTCATGTTGCAGGTTGCCCCTGCGCTATCCATCACGGCCCAACCGTCGGCCTTGTAGAGGTTGGTCCAGACCCCGGCGCCCCCGCCGTCCTGGGCGCCCAGAAACTGCATCCGCGCGGGCATTTGAGACTTTACAAGGATGCTCACTGAGCGAAGCACGGCCCGGGGCGCTCCTACATTGGTGAGCTGCAGGTATTCGCCGCGCAAGGCCGACGCGCCGCCCTCCGCCACGATGCCCGTGGTCAAGGATGCACTAGTATTGTCGGCCGTGCTGTAGCAAGTGTTATTGGCGACCACATAGTCGCACTTGCTAGTATTGTACTTGTTAGACAGGCTCAGCCACAGGCTGGCCGAGTCACCGTCCATGGCCATGTAGAGAGGCCTGGCAGGGCTGCCGGTAGCAGTCGACGAGCCATTTATCACCCAGCCTTGCGAAGAGGCAGTGCCTCTGAAGGCGGGGGTATAACGGACCCGGGGGATGGCCGCGTAGCCGGACAGACAGTCGCAGCGGAAGGAGCCCGGGCTGTTAACGCAGGGCAGGGGGGCACAGTTGTGTGTGCCGGTGGCGCACTCGTCGATGTCCGCGCAGTGCGGCTGCGCCCACTCGAGCCCGAGCTGCAGTTCCGCCAAGGAAGCGTAGCCCGGGCAGCCCGCGCGCCCCGACAGGGAATGGTTCGCGTACGCGGACTCCACGATCAAGCGGTAGCGGGTGAAAGCACTGGTCACGTTCGCCAGCGCCAGCTGGCGGCACTCGACAGCGCCATCGGCCCGCCAAGCCCAACCTTCGTTCGAATAGTACAGGCTGGTCCAGGCGCCGCCGTCGTCGTCACCCCCTCCCACCACGCGCAGCGCCGCGGGGCCCGCCCCCGTGGCGCACAAGGTCACCGAGCGCAGGGTCGCGGCCGACCCCCCGTGCGCGGGCGAGGCCGCCAGGCTCAGGTACTCGCCACGCACTGGGTCGGCCAGGCCCACGACCCAGGTGGTTGCAGCAGCGAGGCTGGCGGGGCAGACGCAGCTAGTGCACGTGGCGGAGCCCTCGTAGCGTCCCGCCTGGCTCCACCAGGCCGTGGAGCCGTTCAGGTCCAGCGCCAGCGCCGCGCGGTTCTCCCCCGAGCCGAGCTCCGACGACGCGGCAGCCCACCAGCCGCGGAAGGGCCAGGCCGTGGACTGCGGCGTAGCAAGCAGGTAACCCTGCCCCGGGGGCTGGGCCAGGTAGCACGCCGGGCACTGGCACAGTGCGGGGCTGCCATTGGCGCCGCTGCTGACGCACAGGTGGTCGGCCGGGCAGTTGTACGTACCCTGCGCACAGTCGTCTGGCGCCAGGCAGTTCCTCCGCCGCTTGCGCAGGGTGGGGTTCAGCCGCCCCAGCCCGACCCACGTACTTGCGCAGCCGCCGCCCCAGCCCGACCCCGGCAGCTCGTAACCCTTGGTGACCATAAAACGCAGCAAGTACCAGTAGCGGCCGCCCCAGACCTGCCCGGGCCCGGCGCCGAGCCGGACGCCGTCATAAACGCTCGTCCAGTTGGGCCAGTTGTTATTGACGTAAACGGTAGTCCATGTATTACCATCGTCGTTGGAGCCGAGCACACGCAGCCCCGCCAGCGAGTAGACAGAGGTGCCGTACGCCTGCTGGTAAGGAAACACCGTCAGGCCCGCTAGCCCTACCGGCCTTCTGGTACTGAAATTGAGCTGTAGGTACTGCCCGGTATAGCAAAAATAGCGGTCACTGCCGTCTACAAAGGGCACGTAGACAGAGCTTGGGTTCTTCAGGCAACTCGCTTGGTAAGAGGAGACAGAGGTTTGCCAGCCTGTGGTGGCATCGTTGTCGAGCGCCAACAATCCATCCCCGCTCGACGCCGTCAGCTGCCAGCCCAGCACGTCCAGCTGCGCGGAACCCCCCTGCAAAGTGTAAACAGCGTCGCTCGATAACGTGCCGGGCGCACAGCTGGGGTCGGGCGACTCGGACGGCGACGCCGAAACAGAGCTCGAGCTGGACGACGACGGCGAAAACGACGCAGACGCCGATACCGACGCTGACCGCGAAGACGAGCTAGAGCTAGAAGTCGACGGAGAAACCGAGCCCGACGGCGATGACGAGGCCGAGGCCGAGGCTGAGGCTGAGGCTGAGGCCGGGGCTGTAGCGGAGGCTGCAATGGAGATCGAAACAGACGCCGAGGCGGAGTTTTTCACAGGGAAAAAGGGCGACGCCGAACTAGACGCTGACGCTGACGCAGGCGCAGACGCAGGCGCAGACGCAGACGCAGACGCCGACGCAGACGCCGACGCAGACCCCGACGCCAACGCAGACGCCGACGCAGAAGCCGAAGCATAAGCCGACGCATAAGCCGACGCATAAGCCGACGCAGACGCCGATGCAGACGCCGATGCAGACGCCGATGCAGACGCCGACGCAGACGCCGACGCAGACACAGACGCGAGAGCAGAGGCGGAGGCGGGGGCCGACACAGAAGCAGACACGGAAGCCGAGGCCTCACCCGCGGGCGAGCGCGAAGGCAACTTGTCATACAGCTTGCTTACGTTTGTCTTCAAGACAGTAACCCCCTGCGTTATTCCCTCCGCGAACGCGTTGGGAGGTAGCGCACAGCCGCTGAGGTCCGCCTCCAAGGTGTGTATACCCGCAAACATGTAGCTGGCATCGATCACCTGCGAAATGTTCCAAGCTAGCCTGCCTGTCACTCGCAACTGAGACGCGTTCAGGAACATGCCGCTCGCGTTCAGCAGCGCCGTAGTGTCTAGCCCCTCTAGCCCCGGGATCTCGGTAGCCCCGCTCCCCGCAAACGCCAAGGCCAGGCTCTTCACACTTGAGGTGTTCCAGCCGCGCACGTCGGGGCGAACCCCCGGCGACCAGGCCAGCATGCCCGTCAGATCCGTGGCGTCGCGGACTTGCAGCCCCTGGACGCTCATGTTAAGAGTTGACAGCCGCGCAAATGAGTAGTTCCAATTACGTATCAGCGCCGTGCCCTGCCACTGGTCCAGCGGGGGCAGCGACTCTAGCTCCCGCGCTTGGTAAAAGTGTTGGCCACCCTCCAGCGCCGGCTGCATCTGCCCCCACTGCAGGATGCTGCGCACGTAGGCCGCGCCCCCGTTGCGCTCCCGCCACTCGGGCGTCATGGCCCAGCCCAGCACCCAGCCCTTGGCACTCGCCACGTAGTCGCCAGCGTCTTTGTACTGGTGTTTGCAACCTCCCTTTGCGTCGGGGCAGCGCGCGCGTGTGCCGTCCCCCCAGTCTACCTCGTACGACCCGGCGGCCTGTTGTTGCAACCGCCGACGGCGGCGCGTCGTTGGTGTGTAGCCTGCGCCGTTATTGCCATCGCCCGCCGGCAGCACAAAGCCAGCGCCGGGGGTTGTGGCCTTCAGCGCCAAAATCAGTTCTGGCGAGGGAACCGCCGAGGGCCAGCTACACCATGGCGCTTTTAGTGCGCTTGCTGCAACTACCGCACGGCACAGCCACCACCTGCTCCAATCACGCATCTCTTTGATCTTTAATCAAAATTTTGAAAAAGAACAGAAAAAAAAAGTTCGAGGTTTAAAAGAGGGCGGCGGATCTGCATTCTTGGGGTGTGCAAGTGTGCTTTGTTACCCCCCCCCCCCTTCCTGCCCTTGTCCCCTCCCCTCCCTCTTTTGCTCTCTCTCAGGGCCAAACTGATAAAGGGGGAAGGGGGGGGGGGCAGAGGAAGGGGGGAGGGGGCGAGGGAGAGAATGCGAGGGCAGGACAAGGACTCTTCTTTTTGAAACTCAGAAAAAAAGGTAAATGATTAGGTGCAACCACCATGCGAGCCACGGGGTGTTTTGTCGGGGCCGTGTTTTGATGATTGAGGGCGAAAGGTGGGAGGCCTTGCAGACAGCGCGGCTAGTCCCTGTGGAGCTGGCTCCGAAAAGCATGGCCCGGATCTGCCGCCAGGTCAGCTCGGACTATCTCTTGTGGCTCACCCCCAGCTCGCCCAGCCCGCGGGACAATGACTGGGTGCCTGATTGACAGCCAACACAACGTGCAATTTCTGACGACTGCTCAGCTGCGGACAATTTTTGGAAATATCCCTCCTGTGTTCGAGCCGCAGCACAGCCCCCTCGCCCCTCTTGGCGTGCAACCTGCCGGTGCCGAGGGCTGATAAAGCCCCAATCCGCTGGACAGATTTTAATAAATGGCGAAGGGGGGAAGAACAAGACGTTTTGTACAGTATATATAAAAAAAGGAAGGAGGAAGAGACTCCCTTAGCCCCAGCGCGGCGCAAATCTATGAGAAACCAAAACACTGAATTCGTTATGTGCTACAAAAAGGCACAAGAAAGTGAGTTTATTGTTGACCGCGCGAAGAACAGTGCACTCTATGTGATTGAGTATCTTAGACAAAGACTCCCAAATAACAAATCAAGCGTAAGTGGCGCTGACGCTGCACTTAGGCACAAGAAATATATAGTCTGGTGCGAGGAAAAAGAGGGGGAATCGTATGCGGCCTTTACGATCCATAGGTTGAAAGACGTAGATTCTGTCGCGTACAATTTAGTCATTTACTATACCCACTTGGCGCAAGCCTGTCTAATCAACATTCCGAGCAAGGACCGGGTTCTGAAACGATTATTATCACTGGTTCATACATGGCTGACAAAAAAGAAACCTACCCGAGGTATTCACATACAATTCGGTACACAAAAGAAAGACGAGAGGGGCAAGGCGCAGAGAAGCAGGCCACCGCCCCCTCCCCGTCCCCCTTTCCCTCGACCGCGCACTCATGCGCGAAAGCACAAACGCGAGGGGGGGGGGGAGCGCCCCCCCCCCCCCCCCCCCTATCTCACCACCAAGCCCCCTGGTATGACCCCGCTACCTTCCCCCCAGAACACACGTCATATTTTGAAAGCAAAAGAGTACTGCGCTTGCAAGTCTCTGTTGAGCTCACCTGCCTTGTGTTTTGTCTTCTTTCTGTAGACATGACCTTCCCTCGCCGAAGCTCTGATATTGGCTCCCGGGGGCTACAGATCTCGCCTAAACATGCTTGGGCAGATTCTAGTGCGCTGGGGACAGAAGGCGCCAGGAATCTCAGACTGCACGCGCCACGTTCTGCGCTTGTATAAACAAATTGTGTTTTATTTAATTAAAAAAGAAAACATGGACTTTTGAAAAACATGCACATGCCATCACCCGCATCTCGTGACACTTTTCACGGAGCTTTTGTAATATCAAATCAAAGTACTGCCGCGTGTTTTCGGCTTAGTCGGGGGGTATAGCTCAATGACGTAGCAGTTGCTCAGTTGCGCAAGTGTTTTCATGTGCTTTGTTGTGACTTCTTCACAAACCTTCTTCGAAACGTCTGGTTTTTTAGCTACCTCTGGGCGCTTTGCTAAGTAATCTTTGACATACCACTTCCCCAGCGGAAGGCGAAACTCAGAACTCGTACTGGTCGTGCAAAGGTCGTGCCTCGCCAGGGCCTGCGCGAAGCAGCGGTTGGCCCGGTTCTCTTCACGCGCGTCTGCCGTAAAGTTCAGCTGAAACACGCCGTAAGCAAAAGCCCGCGCCAAGCCTGTGTTGATTGTCGACGATGCGACAGTCTCAATAAAGTCTTCGAGTTCAACCTGTGCCTCCGCTAGCGATGGCGCGTGCATGTCGCAGCCCGCCCCGTACACCTCTACTTTTAAAGAACGAAATCTCGGTAGCTTGTCTTTTTCTGTTTCATACAGCTTCTTAAAGGTCTTCAGGACGCACACGTCACGTTGGCCTGCGCGTTTATTATCCAGGATGTCGCCGCCGACGTCGACTATAATAACTTCGAAGTCTTGACTCGGAAAACTCTTCCGAAGGAAACTCAGCAATCCTTGGTACGCCTCTGGGTATTTAGCGTCGCTATCTGTCTGTGTAGAAGGGAACATCCACGCTTCCGGTACAGGGAGAGCTTGTTCCGTAAGCTCGGCAGTAACCTCGTGGGCGGCGATCGCCTCCTGAACCAAGGAACAGTAAGCTTGAATTTTGTAGCTGGGTCTCCAGAATTTTTCCTTCGGGCACCAACTCTTGAATTCTGTATTGATCAGTGTTATCATATCCTTTCGTGCACGAGGCCTGACCTGAAAAGGTTGGTTGTCCTTAACCTGGGCCGACCCATCCTTCTGGGCCGGCCCATCACTCTTCATTCTTTGCATCCACAAGGTCGCCTTTTTAGATTCTAGCGCCCCCCTTTCTATTTTTGGTGGTTCGTCGCGAGTCTTCCCTCCGCCTAGCATGCTTTTCATGTAATCCCCAGGAAAATATCCCGCGGTCATGGTCAGCCATGTATGTTTGGGTACGGAGTCCGTCTCCTTCGCTTCCTTCTTCTGCGCACACTGCACAGAGCCAATCACCGCGCGCAGCATGGCCGCATGGTAGTCACCTCCTCCGCCGGCTCCTACGACTATGTGCATGTTGGGGCCGTCCGACCTGGCCTCGATTCTTTCCACAAGTTTCCGAAATTCATCCCATGGCGCTGCAGCCTTTGTCTCAATAGGAGCTTTGGGAATAACGGGCTTGTTGAATTGTTTGCAATTTTCTAAACACTGATGGCTCATCACAAAAACTTTCCTCCCCAAGGTAAACACCTTTTCTTTTCTTTTTTAAAAAGAGAATAGGGAGCCAGGAGGAGGAAGGGAGGGGAGAGAGGACAGACAAAAAGCTTGGGGGGGGGGGGGCACCCCCCCCCCCTCTCACACCCGACCCCCCGCCCCTCTTGCTCCTCCATTACACTTCCTCCCCCCCCCCTCCCTCCCAATTGCAAAGCTATATATGCCACCAAGAAAGAGAGTCAAGCGCTTGCCTGTCGTCGCCGTCGCACCCCAGGACTCAACTAGCCTGGACGAGGACGAAGAACCCCGGCCCGCTGGTATCGCAGAGGGTGCTGCCGTCCGTGGGGCCTGCCCTCCTACCCCGTTGCCGCGCCCTGCACAGCCGCCGCTCGTCGTGAACCCGTCTGCCGTGGAGCTCTACAAATCTTTGCTGCGCATCGTGGACCAGCTGGAGCAGCTCCCTGACGCCCGCTATGGCCCTGCCCCGACCCAGCCAGAGCAGGACGGCGCTTTTTCCTTCACCCTAGAACACCAGCTGGCTGAGCCCGCTCCCCGGCCAGCGCGACTCAGGCTCCGGGGCCTGCGCTCGCGTTGGCCGGGGCTCGCGAGCGCCGGCAGCGAGGCCCGCGCGCGCGTCGCGGACCAGATCGCTCGGCGCCAACACGACATGCAGGGACTGGAGCAAGAGGCCGCGGCGTTGTGCGTGCGCATGGACGCGAGCTCCGACGACCAGGAGGCGGAACTCTGCAAGCAACTCTACGCCCTGCGCAGAATGATCGGCCAGCACAAGCAGGCCTTGCAGGCGCTCTGCTCCCAGGCCAACGTCGACGTCGACGTCGAAGCCGAACACGTCAGCTCCTGTCTAGAGATCTCCAGGGCACCCGACCTCACCCAAGTAACCCGCGAAAAAAAATCTGCCCCGCCTGCAGCCCGAGCCGCAGGCGCTCTACGTCTTTGGTGGCTTCGGCGGGGTCTCCGGCCAAAGGGCTCTGCTAGAAACCGTGCACTTCTACCCGGGGGCCATGCTGCCCACTCTAGCCCGCGCTAGCGGACTGGGCTGGAAGGAAGCAAGCTGCAGGCTCCTCACCCCACGCTCACACGCTGCGTGTGCTTCTGTTGACGGTGTACTGTATGTTTTAGGCGGCGTGGGCCCCGACAACCGCCCTGTGCCCACCATGGAACGTCTCTACACCAGCCCGCTAGCGCGGGTTGGAGGGGGTTGCAGCGCTGGGTCCGACAGGGCGGACAGCCTGCCCAGCACGCTGGGTTTGCTGGGGGCGGTGGCCGCTTCTGTCAAGGACCACAGCCTCCTGGTGGCGGGCGGAATCGCTCGCGGCGCCATCACGCCCAACGTGGCGCGCTACGACTGTGCGGCCCACTGTTGGGAAAACCTGCAACCGATGGCCTACGCGCGAGCTTACCCGGGCGGGGCTGTTCTTGGTGTCGGGAGCCAAGCGCGGTTCTTCGTAATTGGAGGCAAGGGCCCGGGCGATCA
Source organism: Paulinella micropora (assembly GCA_019918135.1). Classification (NCBI taxonomy): domain Eukaryota; phylum Cercozoa; class Imbricatea; order Euglyphida; family Paulinellidae; genus Paulinella; species Paulinella micropora. The sequence continues at coordinate 200,274 of WBZZ01002444.1, read as the reverse complement.
CGTCCTGGAATCCGTGGAGTGATACAACCCAACCACTCAACGCTGGAGCCCCGTCGCCGCCCTCCGAAACCTCAGGTGGGGCTGCTCAGCCGCAGTGTTGGAAGGTCATGCTGTCTACGCCATTGCCGGCCGGGACCTCGCGGGGCGGGTGATGTCTACGGTGGAGCGCTACGACCCTGCACACGACAGTTGGCAAGAAGTGGCTCCCCTCCTTGAAGCCCGCGAAGACGCTTGCGCAGCCGTGTTGGGCGGCTTGATGTACGTGTTGGGCGGTGCGAACGCACGCGGTGTGCCTCTCGCGTCAGTTGAGTGTTATGACCCGCAAAGCAACGCCTGGCACTCGTGCCCCAACTTACCGCTCGCGCGCGCCCTCGCCAACTGTACCGTTACGGGTGGTTTGTTGCCCCCCGTCCCTCTAGCTCGTACCAGCGGGCTGGAAGTAAGGGAAAGCCAAGAATAAAATATTTCAACTTAAAGCCAAGTGCTGCAAAGCCTTTTTATTAATAACTTCTCCTTTTGTGTCGGAGGGGGGGGGGGGACGAGGGAAAGGGGGGAGAAGAGAGAGCTTGCACAGTCCCCGACGCGAAATGATCCAAAAGTATTTTAACTACAATTCAGATGGGTGACGGACGGCCGCCGATGTAAGGTCCTTGATGCGGCCGCTGCTTTCTTGACGGCGGCGTCCTAGCCTGTGGAGCGGACTGCATGTCGCGAGGGGCGACACGTAAACAAGCGGAACTGGCCACCTTATTATTCTACCCCAGAATACTCAAGAATGCTTGCAGGTCTGTCTCGTATACCTCCTCCACTCACTCCAGGCTGTTGTAACACTTTTCCCACTCCTCTAGCAGCCCGCGCCAGCGCGGGGAGTCCGCGTCGGTAAGCCTGGCGCGCTTCAGATATTAAAAAGTTAGTGTGTCTTTCCCCACCCCCCCCCCCCCCCAGCCAGTGTTATCAGCGGGCTGGTTTGTCAGGCTGTTTGCGTACGAACCCACTTGCCACAGCCGGGGCAAATCCTAAGGCTCTGCGCAGAGATCGTTGTAGTTCTTCAGCAACTGTTGGATTGCTTCCTGCTTTTCAGCTGGCATCTTTTTCATTAGCATCTTTCCTAGTGCTGAACTCGCTGAGTGCTTCAATGACAGCCCGGCACCGTTCCTCACTTTCAGAGTGGCAAGATGACCACCAAACACTGAAACAAGAAAACTGACGTGACAAACAGGATTCTTTGTTTCCCTTTTTAATTTATAAAAACACAAGCCGGGTTTAATGCTCAGACTTGTCGCTCACGAATCAACTTGCCACATTTGAGACAGATCCTAGCCTCTGCGCAGAGATTGTCGTATTCCGCCAGCAACCAGTCGATTCCTTGCTGCTGTCCAGCGGGCATCTTTTTCCTTAGCGTCTGCTTGGCCTTGCACACAAGTTCTTCGTCGAGTATGTGCGTATGAGTTGCCCGATACAAGGCTCCGGGGATCCCTTCGGGGTACTCCTTGGTCAACCAACTTTTACCATCGTCCTCAGAGCTGAACCTGCTGAGCGCTGCAATGACAGCCTCGCGCCGTTCCTTGCTTTCATTAACTGCTGTACACAGGAGCTTATTTATCTTGCCTAAGATGCCTTCGAATTTTCTGAGCAGCTTTTCATTCCCCGCCCAGTGTTTCTTAGCTTTTATGCTCCGTAGAATTGGCGTTTTTTGGTCAGTTGGTGGCTTTACGTGCATAGAGCTAGCTACATTCCGGCACCATTGCTCCACTTGTTCTAGGACAGCATCACTCGGTTCGCCAAGCTCTTTTTGCTCTTGAGATTTTGTGAGTATTTCGTCGCGTATTACCCTTTCACAACCTCGCCACGCAGCAAGAAATCCCAGTAGTTCCTGTGGCCAAAGACTGTATTGCAGCTCGGGCAAATAACGTACGTCCACAACATATCTTGCAGGTCTGTGTTGAAAGCCCAGCTCATTCTCAAACGCCCCCACCACAGAGTCCCAAGCGGGCTCCAGATGTGCCGTTACAAGCGTCTCTTCGCTGTTAAGGCGGTACAGCTTTCTCCTTACGTTTAGAAGCAGCACCTGAACGGCCGTCAAGATTCCTCCCCATTACTCTCGGGCATCGACCATTGATTGGGACATAATAACACGCGAGTCGTGGCAGTTAACGCTCCATCCTCATCAACTGGCTTGGCCGATATGAAAACGCTCTCCTGCAAAAGAGCAGGCTGATTTGTGCTCTTATTTGAAAATCGGAGATTGGTGAAACATTGGGCCTCCCAAATCAGCTCAACCTCGGGATAGACACGCGACAGAAAGCTATTCAGCCATAGCAGCCGCGTTTCCTGTTTGTTTTCCAATTTGCATCCAACTGCAAGGGCCATGTCTCAATCTCTTTTTCGTCGAGAAATGTGGGCGCGGGTTTTTGGCTCATCGAGTCCAGATCGACACCCCCGTCACTTCTGTCTCCTTGCCGGCCTCCCAGCAAATGGTCGGCGCTCCGCTGGTACCCACGGGATATTATTAAATAGTTTACTATACTGAACATTCAGGGGGGGGGGGGGGAATAGTGGAAAGGAAACAGCGCGCTCACGAAAGCTCTTTTCTTTCCCTCTGTCCACCCCCCCCCCCCTCCTCCTCCTCCTCCCGCCTCTCTCTCCCCTTCCCCCTTCGCTGCCGCACCCTTTCCACCCCGCGCCAACAGGTTGTAAATCCTTACTTAATTCCGCGATGGCTTTTAGTTCATCCCCCTTGCGTTCGTCTTGAAAACTGCTGGAAACTTGGAAGCTATCCCCTGCGTTTTGATCCGGTGTCGTGTTGTCGGCCTGCACCGCAAATTGGATGACTCTTTCTGCGACCCTGCCTTTGCTTCGCCGCTGCCTAGCGTTTGTTCAAGCCGGAACTCGGCCACCACACCACCACACAGCAGCAGCAACAGTATGGCGGGGTTGACTTGCATTGCCAGCCACCTGAGAGGTTTTTTTGCCTTGGTTCTTTTTTTTACATAATATTTTCGAGCTAGGCTTTTTCTAACCAGCCAGGCTCGTGGATCACGCAATAGAGAATCTGATTGTCGTCCAGTGCTTGTGCGCCAGAAACTCCACCGAGCCCGGCGGGCTTGCGACGAGCCCTGGTGGGCACTGGCAGACAAACCCCCCTGCCGTGTTGACGCAGTTCTGGTCGTAGCGCCCGCCTCCTTGGGGCCTTGTTCTTCCTCGTTCTCTCTGTCTTCTCTCGCGTGGTGATCCTCCTCCTCTTCTTCGTCGCCGCCAGCAGGGCCCGATTCCAGCAGTATGAAGGCGTTGCCTGTCGGCCGTAGTGAACCCCCGATCCAGCCTGTCAGGAAGTCGCTGCCCCGCGCCCGGCTGCCCCCAAAGCGCCCAGCACCCGGCGGCCGCCTCGCCTATGTTCCACACCCACAATACTAGGGTCCGGCGAGGGGCTACAAACTTGCCTAGGCACTGCTGTAGCAGGCACCAACCGCAGAGGCTCGCGTCGCCTAGGTACACCAACAGGAAACGCGCCTGCGGCGCGTCCCAGTAGGACAGGCAAGCCCCCCCCAGCGCGGTTACCAGCAACGCAAACCCCCGTCGAACAGCCACGCCCCGGCTACCGGAGCGTTTGACTGCGAGCACTCCAGCTTGGACAGGCGGAGCTGCCATACACTGGCGTACAAGTGGCAGTACAGCCAGGCAGCAAACACCCACACTGCTCCCAGCCCCCACTCGTCCTTGGGAGAGACAGCAGCCCCGCCGCGCCCCCGCCCCCGCCGCCGCTGTCCCACCAACCACGAACTAGCGCGTGTTGTGTGCAAAGCAAAAGATAGAACCTGGAAGGCCCACCAGCAAAAGGCAATCGTCAGCACATTACGCCTCCAGGGGGAGGACGCCCGCTGAAAGCAGGCGATGGAGCACAACGCCAACGTTGCATTGGCATAGCAGGGCCACAGCTGCCACGCCGGCCAGCCAGACATAGGAACAACCAGAACAGCCGCTGTTGTTGTTTTTTTCTTAGAATCAAGGCAACGCCAAAGTCCGGCAGAAAACCTCTGGCTTCCCTCCTCCTCTCTCTCTCTCTCGCTCTCTCTTTCCCTATCCCTTTCTCTGCCCTTTCTTACCTCCCCCGCCCCCTCCCCCTCCTCCTTCGCCCCCCTTCTTTCCCTCTCCATTCCCTTGACCCCCCGAGGAAGGGAGAGAAGAGAGAGAGAGAGAGAAGGAGAGGGAGGGGGGGGGGGGGTAAAAGGGTTGCGAGCAGAGCCGTGAGGCACGGCAGCTAAACTAGACTGTTCCGGTACAAGCTGGGGTATCTAGCACGCCAGGCGTGCAAGGCGTCGCCAAGTGAACCGCCTTCTCCCCAGAAGAAGAGCTTCCGCTCAAAGCGCACGGCTGCTATGGCGTTTTTTTGTAAGAAATACTGCAGGACGTCAAGCGCAGGGTGGCTTCTCCCTGCACTAGCACAAAGTCAAAGCAGAGATCGGCGACCCGCGCCGAACCCAAGGGCGCGCGAAGCTGCTGCAGAACCCAGCCGGCCTCCATTACCGAAGGCTCTGGTCGGGAGGCTTCGTGGTTCAGGCACAGATGCCTTGGTGAAATGCGGCAGCGGCGCTGCGTACACTGCAAACACATTTTCCGTACCCGGCATCTCAGCTGTGCGATAGACTGCAGTGACAGCTTCTGCAGCGCGTGCTGCACCAGCCTATCCACAAACCCCTTGGCAGCGTCTGGTGGCTTACAGGCTCCCCGCAGGTGCCTGCGGGCGCTTTCCCTTTCTTGGTACAGGGCATAAACAACGCGCAGCCAATCGCTGGTCTCAAGAAAAGACAGCACTATCGACCAAGAAGCCTGGTCCAAAGAGTGCTGCATTTGGGTCCCGGGCACGGCGCGACCAGAATTGTGTTTGTGGTAGGGTTTGTAACGGTGGCTTGATTTCATAACTGTAACTCCAGACTAAAGTCTTTTTATTAAACAACCAAATTTTTAAGGTCTAGAAAAGACAGACCAAAAATTTAGAAAGAGGAGGGAGGGGGGGGGGCGGGGTGCGGAAAGCATAACAAAAAATAAACTAGGGAAGAGAGAGGGAGGTACAAGGGAAGGGAAAAGGTAAGCGAAGGGAGAATGGGAGGAGAGAGAAGGCGGGGAGGTGGGAGAGAGAGAAGGGACAAGGGGAGGGGGAAAGGGAGAGAGAAAGAGAGAGAGAGAGAGAAGGGACGGGGGGAGGGGGGGGGGTGGTGCTGCACCGTACAGACTACAACCCCTCCCTCCCCCCCCCTCAATCACTGGCTACGCCAGTGTGTGTGTTTTTTCACAGGGGCAGAGCCGTGATGCTTTGTCCTCGCAGCAGTGCAAGCGAGGTTTGGCTCTGTGCTACAGTCTCGTAGAGATCGGTTTGCAGGTACAGCGGCCACCATATGAGCACAAAGCCAATCGCAGCTAACGAGGCCAACACGTCAGACCAGCGGCTGCAACAGCTAGCGGCCTGTAGCCGGGACGCGGCAAGGCCCAGTGCAGACGCCAGGCCGCGACAACGATAGTCCGGAGCAAATAACGCGGGGGCACGCCTATAGGCACGGCTTCGGGTGGAGGTGCAGTACGTCGTTCACCCAAGCCCACGGCAAGCAGGCCTAACAAGAGAATGAGCCACGCGATCCAAGCGCGCTGGCTCACGAGGGCCGCCGCGGTGCAAACTAGCCCCAGCGAAAGAACGCCAAATGTCCAGGCTCGAGCTGGCGGCAGTGGCTTGCAGGCCCAAACCAGGCGCCGCAGGGCCAGCGCGGTGTAGAGGCACATGGCAACCACCCAGCCGATGCTGGCGGCCGGCGCAGTCCGTCGAGGGTCCACGGCACCAGAAAGAAGCACCACCAGGACAGAAAGTGGCAGAAGCTGAGCAAGGCGATTTGGCCGGGATGGCTGGTACTGCTAGTGAGTTGGCTATTGTAAGCACTGATTTGTACCACACGTAAAGCGGCGGCCCCTGCCCCACAGCGGGTGGTACGGCATAGCGGACACTTACGTTGACTAGGCGCAGTATCTGTAAACGCCAATATAAAAAATACCAGAGCGTCAGAATGCTAGCAAAGTCCTATTAACAAGATGACCGGCATACCCCGGAACCCGGACTCTGCCGGCATGAAGTAGTACTTAGACATGGCCGACCGAACGGAGTTTTTTTTGTTTTTAAAAAAGCTCTGAGCTCTTGTCCTTTTGTTTTTTAATAAGATGCAACTAAAAAGAAAACCACAAAAACTACAAAAAAATCTATCTACTCCCCCTCCTCCTGCTCCTCCTGTTCGTCCTCGGCGGGGGGCTCGGCGCTAAAGGTCTGGTTAGCAGCCGTCATGCCATAGGAGTACAAGTGGAGTTGTTGCTCGCATCGTCGTCGTCGCCCATGAAGAGTCCCGCAAAGCTTTCGTTTTCGCGTAGGAGCCGCGCGTTTTCGGTGCGTATTTTTTGTCGGCGCGGTGGATAGCCTTGAGAAGGAGGTGGTCGGGCAGAGTGACGAGGCGGTCGGCGGGCGAGAGGCGCTGCAGGTCCTTGCGGGGCAGCAGCAGCTCCCTGTGGTGCTGGCAATACACGTAGTCGGCGTAGTCCGAGCGGGGTTCGGTGGCAGCGGCGTGGCGTTCGTCGTTGCCCCGAACGGCCAGGGCCTTGTCGCGGAGGTAGAGGCCGAAGGCGGCGGGGTCCTTGTTGAGCTGTGTCTGAAGGGACTGTTCCAGAGGCTCCCGTCGCGCGCGGGGCTCCGTGCTGGAGCCACAGAAGACGTCGGGCAGTAGGTTGACGACCGTGAGGTTGTAGTGGGAGGACTTGTAGTCCGTCTGGCCCGTGAGGAGCTGGCGCGGCCGGCCGTAGCCGCGCTGCAGCTGCAACAGCATCAGCCTCTGCAGCAGGTCCTGCCACAACCCCCAGAGCATAATGCCCTCGGGGATCTCGAAGTAGTCGCGCGTCTGCTTGATGACGGCGCCACCCCCGGGCCCGGGCCGTCCGTTCTCGTCCTGCAACAGATCCAGCACGTGCCGGTACTCCTCGTAGTCGCGCGAATCGGCGTCGGGGCGGTTCTGCCAGGCCAACTGCAGCAGCTTCTTGCGGCAGGCAGCAAAGTCGTTGGGCTCGGGGAAGAGCGGGGGCTGCTTGGGCAGGAGAAAGGTGCCGAGGTTGCCCCCCGGCCCCTCGCGCACTAGCCCCAGCGCCTCGACGCGGGCCCGGCGTCGCTGCACCAGCCGCAGCTCGTTCTTTTCAAAGACGCCGCGGCTCAGCTTGCTTTCCTCCAAGTACCTGCGCTGAGCGGCGTCGCTGGCCGTGACCGGCAGCGCCTCGGTGCACTCCCCGACAAAAGGGGACTTGTAGGCCTCTTTGATTTCCTCGGGGGCCCAGGCGCGGGCATCGTCTTCGTCCTCCTCCGCCTCCTCCCCGCCGCGCCTTTTCTTGTAGGGAGGGCGCCCTCCGCCCCCCTGCCGCCGCCGCCGCCGTCACCACCGTCGTCGTCGTAACGTCCGTCGCCATCATCGTCGGCAGGGTCGCTGGCCCGGTAGAGCCCGCCGCGCGTGTCACCACCACCACCACCACCCCTGCCGCCGCGCCGCGCCGGCCCGCCCCCGGCGCGGCCGAAGAAGGCCTCCGCCAAGCTGTACAGAACCTGGCGCTGCTGCGGCTGTTGCATCTCCTACGGCGCGAGCAGACCGACTGCCTGCATGATCACGCTGGGGTCTTCGTCGTTGAGGAAGGGCTCCAGAAAGGCAAACTGCACCAGCGCGGGGGGTCTGCCCAGCGGCAGCCCGTGGTCGGTACCGAGCGCCGGGTCAATCAGCGGGCTCACCGACGAGTGGAACACGATTTCAATGGCGCGGATAGCTACCAGCTTGATCAGGGCGCACAGGCGGTGGATGAAGCGCTGCAGGTTCAGGCGCCGGACTCCCTTCTTCATGGCCTCGACACAAAACTCCTCCATGATCGTGGAGGTCACGTGCAGCTTCACGGGCGACACAAAGCCCAGCGACTGCAAGTAATAGTACAGCGTGATCAGCGCGCCATTGTCCCGGACCCACCGCGCCAGCGCGTGCCGCCGCGCCTCTGCCTCCTCGTCGTCTCCGTCGCCCGCAAAATTGCGCCACGCCTCGCACCCCGGCCGGACGCGCCCCGGAACGTACCGCGTGTGGAAGCGATCCCGCAGCGGCTGCGCGAACCGGGACGGGTGCGTGTAGGTGTTCACCAGGTGCAAACCGCTCACCTGCGCCTGCGTGTACTCGTGGAAGCGCTGCCCCGTGTCGTGGTCGGTGCGCATGTACGAAAACCCCACGCTGCGGACCACAGCATGGCCTTGATCATCTCGGTCTTGTCGTCCTCCTCCATGTTCGGGTTGTGGTTGCCGCGGTAGTGCTTGGGCAGCTCGTCCATCACCGTCACCTGCCCGGTAAAGTTGAAGTTACCGGCCAGCGCCTTGGCCGACATCCCCAGCTGCGCGCGTACGGCCCCTTGCAGCAGGCAGTGCTCCGTCAGCAGCTGGTGCAGATGCGACTTGCCCGTGCCGGGCGGGCCGTACATCAGCAGGTGAAAGAACGTGCCTACGGCCCCGGCCGTCTGCGCCGCCGCCAGACAGACCTGGAATTCCTCGTTCAGCGGGCCCCGGTAGATCGCCTCCAACAACGTGTTCAGGCGCACCAGCTGGCAGTCGGCCACTCCCAGGTTGTTCACGGGCAGCGCCTGGTACGAGTAGAACGAGGGCGGCAGCTTCAGCCCCGGCGTGAACGGTGACAGCCGGCCCTTGCGAACTTGCTCCCACGCCGCCGCCTGCGCGTCCGAACAACCCCCGCCCCGTCCCAGCGTGCTCAAAATCAACGGCTCCACGCGCTGGCGCAGCTTCTGCATTTCCAGCCAAGTATAGTGCGCGCTCTCCTCCTCGTCCCACACCCGTTGCGTGCGCTTCGCCGCCACCTCCGCCTGGATGCGCGCGCGCCCCTCCGCCATCATGCGCCGCACCGTCGCCTCGTTCGCCGCCGCCCCGCCCCCACTCGCCGGCCGCAGCTCCTGCGCCAGCCGCCGCGCCTCCGCCCGCAGCTGCGCCGGTTTCAAGTTGTCGCCCGCCTGCCCCAGCAAGTCGGCCAGCAACTCTTCCTCAAGCATCGGCGCTTCTTCCACCAGGTCCGTCGGGCGCGGCAGCGGCAGGCGCAGGTTCGCAAACGACGCGCAAGGGAGCCCGCCGGGCAAACGCCAGAAGAAGTTGGGCCAGGGCGCTAAGAAACCCTCCCCAGCGCGGAAGTAGCTGCTCTCCTGCACCTGCTCCGGCAGAACGTCCGCTGGCAGCCCGAAACGCATGTACTTGGGGCTCATAAACACCGCCGGGTCCAGCACGGTGCCCACGCGCACACGCCCACCCCCCGCGCTGTCGCGCAGGCACCGGCGTACCTTCCCGTCGTCGCGCGGGATGCGCACGTACTTCACCATGCTTGTGTAGCGCTCCAGCGTCTCACACGCCTGCCGCAAATACCGACGGTACGTCAGCACCAGCGGACACTTGGTAAAGGGCGGCCGCGTCTTGGCCCTCGAGCTCCGCCCCTTGCCCCGCCGCCGCCACCGCGCGCGCCGCCCCTCGCCGCCTCCCGCCCCCGCGCCCACGGCCCTTCGCCTCGTCCTCCTCCGCCTCCGTCTCCACCAGCTCGCCCTCCTCGCGCTCGGGCTCACCTGCCTCCTCCGCCCCTCTTGGCTCTTCGTCCTCGTCCTCCGAGTCGCAGCCTGTATCCTCCGGCGTCTGGTACTGCCCCTGGTACTTTAGCAGCTTGTTCACGAAACGACACAGGTTAAGTCGACCCGGTTGATCCACAGCCACAGCGAGTGCCCTACCACCTGCTTGTTCTCGTTCATCAAGACCGAAATCGCCTTCACGCTGTGCGGGACCCCGCCCGACCCCAACCCGCTTCCTTGCAGCTGGGGGTGGCTCGCGATCGCCCACCACAGCGCCACCAGCATGCTGTACCCCTCCATCAGCACGTTGCTCGCGTCTGAGCCAAAGGGTGTCGGGCGGCACAGGAAGCGAGAAGGCAGCGTTACCTGCAAACAGCACTGCGCATCACGGATCAGATCCCGCTTCGCCCTCGCCAGCCCCCCAGGGGCATTTCCTCCCGCACCACCGCTGCCACTCGGCGGCTGTGCTTCCCCACGGTCGCCCGGCCCGTCCTGCTCGAAAAGAGTCGTCTCCCCCATCTCGGGCTCCCACTTTCTGTCTTCCTTCCCTTCTCGCAGCGTGCCCTGCCCTCTCTCCTTCTCCTCCTTCTGCTCTGCTTCCTCCTCTTCCTCGTCATCATTCTGCAACGCTGTCTCAAAAGGGTGTCACCCTGCAAAGCCGTGCAGCTCCTCTGGCTCAGGCCAGGGTCGCGCGCTGGCTTTGGTGCTCCTGGCCATGATTCAAAATGCAGGCCCCCCTTTAAGGCTATGCCGTCGCTTTTTTCTCTTTTCCTTTTAGGTCTTTTTTTTCGGGCTTACCTTTTTTTTTCGATCCCCCCCACTACCGGACTTGGCCACTAGGCCCAAAAATGACACGCTGGAGGGGGGGGGGCGGGGTGGGAGACGGGTTTTAGTCACAATTATTGCTAGCACAAGCTCTTGGCCCAGAGGAGGGAGGGGGGGGGGGCAAAAGGAAATGGGGAGAGCGAGGGGGAGGGGGGGTGTGCCCCCCCCCCCCCCCCCTACTCTCCCGTCCCTCTCGTGCTTTTTGCTTCCACCTACACTTTGGGCTACATCACACCCCTTGCGGCGCACCTCCCCCCCCCCCCCACCCCCCCACCACACCTCCCTCCCTTCCTCCCCGTCCCAGCGCCGACCCCCCCCCCCTCTACCTCCCCACTCCCTAGGAATAAAAGAGTTCAGGGAGGCCAGCTGCCCATTTGGAAAAGAGGGGGGGGGGAGCGCCCCCCCCCCCTCCCTTGCCTCTTTTGGAATGGTTGTGGAAAGCCAAGGCCAATGTGTCATTTTTCTTGTTTTATTTTCAAGCAGGACCCAAAAAAAGGACAATAAAGGAGATGGACACAGAACCCTTACCTGTCAGACTGTTGCGGCGCAATCAGTCGTCTCCAGGCGGAAGTGGAGGCTAACCGTCTCGAGCTGAAAATCTGTGACTCGACGTCTAGAGTTTTGATGCAAGAAATGTCCAATCTTCGCCGGAGGATTGGGAGCTCAGAGTCTTCACTGAGTGTTTTGGGGACAGAGTCCGAATCGCTAGCTCGGAAATTGAAATTGGCCGGACAGCCAGCAGCTTCTCGGTTGCGACACGAAACCCCCGCCAAGGCCCCAAAGGCCGGGGCAGCTTGTTCACCCGCGCCGTCCTCTCCGGCTGCAAAAGAGACGGGAGTATTCTATTATTAATAGAACAAGCCGAGCCCAGAAATGCAGACCCGCTCCTTAAAATTTGTGTAACATGCGTGGACAAGGTATCGAAAAGCCTCGCTGCGCCTTTTTTTTGTTGATTTGGGGCATAGCATTTCTCTCTTTGCTGTGTGTGTGTGTGTGCGTGTGTGTCACAGGAGGTAAATGTCGTGTGCTTTCCGTGCGGGCACGCTGCGCTCTGCGAAGAGTGTGCAGCAAAAGTAGATAGTTCACAGAGTATCTTCAGGTGCGTCAGTTGCAACGAAATGGTCATGGAGACCAGGACAGTCTATTTCACGGGGTTTCGCGGGGACTAGTGTTTCCCCTCTCCCGCCGTGACTTTTTTAATAATAAAATTTCTTTTTGTACACAAACATCCAAGAAGAAAAAAAAAGACAAAAGAGCTGCAACCAGAAATTCCCTTAAACGGGCGTCTTGTCCGGTTCCGGCGTGTGGTAATAAAGCGCCAGCGCGTAATTTAAGCACTCGTCCAGGAACGACCGGCCCTCAGTGCAGTAGCCCTGCGCGTGAAGCCAGAAGTCCAGTTTGGACCAGGCGGCGGTCTGCCAAGCTACGTAAAAAGAGGCACGGTTGCGACTGTAGACCAAGAATTCCAGCCAAGGCATGTACAGCAGCGCCTGGCCCGGCTCTACTCGCCCCTGTGCATTTAGCGGCGCCAAGCCTACCCGGGCAGGCCGCCCCACCTCACACAAAAGCTCCACGGGCATGTAGTATCCCTCTTTCTTTGGGATGCGCCCGTTTATCAGGCACGCCGTGCGGGGGTTAAAAAGCGCACGATGTCTCACACACGGATTCTCAGCGGCTTCCTTGGTACAAAATCCACAGGGTCCTTGCGTGTGGACATGCTGGGAGTAGGAACCCAACGCCACTGTGTAGTTGCGCAGCCTAAGCAGCAGCTCGGGAACACGTACCGGGGCGTAAGCGCGCAGAGCTTCCTGGAACCACGAGGACCAAAAACTTCTGGCTCCTTGGCACTGGTAGGGCAGATCTCCAGGCAGAGCACTAGTAACCGCCCTGCGCGCCATGTTGCGCAGGAAAAAGACCAGCTCCGAGGTCATCCGCCCGTCTTTGCACAATACGCATTTCCATTTGCCCGTCACTGCCACGCTCTGGCAGACAATGGCAAAGGCAAAACCTCCGTCTAGCTCTAGTGCATATATACGCAAAGGAAAATACGCTTCGCGGACGCCTGTACTACACTGTAGCAGGACGGGTCCACTGGCAGCAACTTCTCGCGCGTCAAACACTACGCACCTGTCCCGACAGCGAGCTTGTTCTAGGCACCGATTACATTGCCGGACCTCCCGGTTGCTCAGCTTGGCTGTACGCGGCTGTAGCACCAGCTCTTGCCGAGGAGATTCCTCCAAACAACCGTAGCAGGTCCCCCTGCCGCCGTCGGGATGTTGGTGTCCCAGGTAAGCTCGCAGAAACCCCCTGGTCGGCTCCGGCCACGCACAGGCCGCTTCCATCTAAAGCAAAAAGTGGGGGCGGAGGGAAGGGCGGGGTGGGAAGGGGGGGGAAGGGCAAAAGGGTGGGGAGGGAGAGAGGGGGAGAAAGAGCGAGAGGGGGGTGATGGTGAGAGGGGTGGGGTGAGGGTCGGGGGGGGGGGGGGGGGGAAGGCGGGGGGGCGCGCGGAAGCTGAGCAGGGGAGGGGAAAAAAGTTCGAGGGGGAGGGGAGTGGGGGGGGGGGGGGGGGGAATCTTTTGTAAAAGGCCATGGGTAGCTCAGCCCTAAACCTGCTAAGCACTGCCGATCGTCTCGTTGTTAGAAATTGCTATAGTCCGGGACAAGACCAGAGCGACAAGATGGCGATCCTGTGGCACTCCTTGCAGCCGCCGCGCTGCGGCGGCTCTGGCCAAAAGGAACTTTGTTTAGCTAATGCCTCTCACACATTGTCTGTCGTGCACGACAAAGAGCTTTTAGTTGTGCTGCCCAACCCAGCCGAGCAAGGGCTGTACGTCAAGGCCAGGGATTTGCCGCAGGGCTTTGACCCACTGGAGTGGATACTGCTCGCTCAGGATGGGGATAGCAAGAGCAAAACCAGTACGGCCACCTCCCTGACGCTTTCTTTGCTATACACCTCCGCACAATATGCGTTAGCCACAAAAGGCCTCTGCGCAGCGCCCACCAGCCTGGTCCAGGGGGCCGTGGCAGGTACCAGCAAATTGAAGCCAGGGGCGACTTATCTTGTATCACAGGGCGTGCGTGAACCCAACTTCTTTGACGCCGCCACAGACGCCCAAGACGTCGCAGACTTCGCTGCCAGGCTGCTTAGCCATTGTGACAAGTTGGGCCTGCTTTGGTGGGATGTGTGCCCCGCGGATTGGGTGCAGGTAGGCGACGGGAGCCTGCACACAACACCCCCCTGGCGTCTGGCTTGGATCCACGCCGACTGCGTGCCACGGCAATCTCTCAGGGCCGCCAACGCCCTTTCGTGGTATCTTAATACGCTCTGCATGCAGGCGTCCATCGTTCAAAACAGCCCCCTCGCAGCAAGGCACCCCGAGCCGGCCCCAGAACATCCTGACGGGGAAAAAGCCACGCGCGCGGTGCTCCAAGTGCTGATCAAGCCCTTGTTCCGCGCCGCGCGACAGCCCGGTGGGGAACAGCGCGCTTTCTGCGTCCGTCTGTGGCAAACCCTGTCACAGCGAAGCGACGGCGGGCCCTTTCTTGAGGCCTGGAACAGTCTAGCTAATTCAAGCATCGTGCTGAGGTGCCTACCCGCCTCTTTGCTAGCCAGCGGCCTTTGCCAGCGCTACCCACCCGTCGCTTCGTCGTCGTCGTCTCTCCCCCCAGCCGCAGCCGCCGGTCTCTCCGGCTGGACTCTGCAACAGCTTTCTCTCGTCCAGGCCAGAAAGAGCGACTCGCTAATAGCAGATTTTATGAATTACTGGTTTAGCTACGCGCCCTACATACAAGCCCCGCTAGCACAGGCCCGCGCCAACTGAACACACAAAAACTGAGAAGATGCCACTGAGCCCATCCCGGGGCGCACCCCCACCCTCTCCCCATTTCTCACAAAAGGGGGTAGGGAGAAGAGGGCGGGGCGCCCCCCCCCCCCCCCTATTCATCCCGCGGAAACCTTCCTCCGACGAGGGGTATTGTGCTCTCTCCTGCCCCCTCCCCTTTCCCCTACCTCTTCCCTCTACCTCTCCTAGTTCTCAGTGGCAAGTGTAAGACAGTCAAAAACTTTAATAAAGGGAATTCTTTCTCTGCACCTTCTTGGATGTGGCTGTGGGCCTGGGTGTGGATGCTGGCGCCTGCGGCGGTGTTAGCGCGCAAACTCCCCTGGTGTACTTGGCCCAAGGGCAACCCCCTGGTCCTGACAGTGCAAATGTCCGGAGCGTCTGACAGCTTCTGGCTTCCAGCGGAGGGCGCGGCACAGCAAGAAAGAAGGCGCAGGCGGCGACAGCAGCTCCAGCCTCAGCCTCCCCCGGAGACAGCGCCGGACTACAACTACCAGGTTGACAGGGGCGATGGGTCAAGCAACGCCCCGTGCGCCAACCCCTGCCGGCACGAGTATGCCGTAGCAGGCAGATAACAAATCAGAGTGGAAGGGCTGTTGCGGGGCTGGGCCATGACGCCAAGCTGGCACGAACGCAACGGGAACGCCTCGCGGCTGCTGAGCATTGAGCAATGGGGAGGTTTGCGACTGGCGATTGAGGGCGGCTACCACTTTTACCGAGCGCAAGGGCTGACGTCGCTGCCTCCCTTGGCGCAGCTGGTGGGCGCCGAGCAGGTGCGCAACTGGAGCTATTCCTTTGCCGAGCTGGGGCAGGCCAAGCTGCACCTAGAGGGATTGCGCGTCCGCGACGCAGAGGACCTGACTGGTCGCCCGGGGTAGAGCCCAACGTTAGTAGCTGGGACACGTCACGCGTCCGGAGCCTGGCGCTGGCCTTTGCGGGAACCGACGCGTTTGCCATCCCCGGGCTAGGCGCTCTGAATACGTCTTTGTTGCTTAATATTAATGCTAGCGGCGCGTTCAGGGACGCGAGCGCGCTGGTGGGCCCCGCCGCGTTGGACTGGGACGTAGGCCGGCTGCAAGACGCCAGCTACTTGTTCGCAGGCGCGCGCAGCTTCCGCGCAGATCTCAGCGCCTGGCGCCCCCGAAGTCTAGAGAACCTGAACTCTATGTTTGAACAGGCCGAGAGCTTTACCGGCGAGATTGGCAGCTGGCCCCTGCCAGCCAACGCTTCGGTTCAGAATACCTTCCGGGGAGTAGTTGATAACCTAGAAGGTGTCATGAATTTTCGGTAAAACCTCAAATTCTCGCCACCTTCTAGGTTGTTGTAGCAATTCCAAGAAAACGGCAAAATAAATACAAACAAACAAAAACAACCAAATAGCCTTCTACAGCACACTACAAGAAAAATACATGTATCATTAAATCGACCTTTTTGACTTACTCTTCCAACTTCAACTCAACCACCTACCACACACAAACAAGTATGGTAGATAAAATTCATTTGAAATGAAGAGGGCTTTCGCCCAATTCTTTTTAAATTGAAAGCACACTAGTTTATACTCCTATGTGCTAAAGGAGTTAGTAGTGAAAACTACTATTTCAATTAATTCTTTGTTTTTTATATTTCTCATATGCTTGAATTATTTCTGATGAAGTTTTTCCTCCGTCAATCATTTTTCTTGCTCGAATTTCGTCGTCGACTCCCATCGGTTGGTTTTTCGCACTTAACCAATGTTCAAATAATCGAAATTGTTTTTTCTTATTTATTTCTTTTCTCTTTTCTTCTCTCTTTACCAAATCTATTTTTTCCTTTCTTTCTATTTCTCCTTTTCGCGTTTCAAGTATTTCGTTAATAGCATTTCCTTTATTTTCGCAATCTCTTTTTTGCTTTTCCAATTCAATCCTTTCTTTCTCATTCTCGTCAAGTTTGCTTTGTATTATTTCATTTCTTGTTTCGTTTTTCAATTTTTGTTTAATTAATTCAGATAGTTTTTTGTCTTTCATTTTTTCCAACCATTTATTATTTTCTCTTTCAAGATATTCGTTGTCGCTGTTATCTTCCTCACTGCTCATAATATATGTAATCCTGTCCAAAAAGTCAAGGTGACGAGGTTGCAAACTTTTGTACCTTTGTTACCTCAGCCTGACCTTTCTCGTGTGCGGTGTATCTTTTTCTTCGTCAATTGGTTTAATAAAATCAGTTTTCAATAAATCTCTAGGGCTTACTAACTCGTCTTTATTTAATATTAACTTGAATCCAGACCGTCCCTTTACTTTATAAATAATTTTACTGAAAGTCTTTCCACCTTTGGAGAAAACATTTCTTTTGTTTTCTTTTCTCACACTATCACTAACATTGAATTCGTCTATTAAATGATCGCGGGTTATCACTTGTTTATTTTTGTCTCTTCCAAAAAATACATCTATCGGTTTAGCCTTAATACCTCTATGAACTTTATGATTATAAGCATTGACTAAGTCCTGAATATAACTAACCCAATCAAAATTACGATTGGTTTCAAATAAAAGGTCAAGCCATCTCCTTATACTCCTTATAACTCTATCAACAACCGCTAAGGCTCTATGGTCGCCGACTTCAACCACATCATGTTTAATTCTATTTTCATTAAAATAATCGCGAGTCGCTCCTTTATATTCTCCCCCGCTGTCAGTAGTAATTGACTTTGGTTTATATTTGATTGATTTCAAAGCATAATAGACTTCTTTTGCGGTTTTATTTTTTAATGGAATAATGATTAAATATCGACTATGACAATCAATCCAAACAAGCATCCAAGCATAGCCCTTATTTCCTTTCTTGTCTTTTATCTTACTCATATCCGCTAAGTCAAGAAAGACTTGGTCTAATGGTTTATCAACCCATATCGTGTTGCATATTTTAGGGTTCTTTTTCTGGTGGTGAATTTCAAGGGCTTCTTCTTCTTTTGTTTTAACTACTTCTCCTGTAGGTGTGTCTTCTAATTGACTATTACGATTTTGGTTATTAATAATTGTATGTTTATGGTCTAAATCTGGCATATTATATAGTATGAGATTTTCAAAGTCAAATGTAAAAAACAAAAAATATAAAGTCATTAGTCCGAAAGGTAAGGTTATTAATTTTGGAGATATCAGATACGAACATTATAAAGACCGCATAGGTTTATATTCACATTTAGACCATTTGGATAAAGAAAGAAGAAAAAATTACAGAATGAGAGCAAAAGCAAAACGAAATTCAAAAGGTGAATTAACTTATAATAATCCAGAATATAGTAATTATTATTCTTATCATTATCTCTGGTAATATCTAAAACTTCAAAAACATCCGTGAGACATCATCACTTTTTTCTTATTTGTCTTTTCAGATTGATTATAAACATTAACAGAAATGTTTGATTTCTTTCCTTTCCCTTTCTTAGGTTTCGGTTCTTCTTCTTCACTACTCTCACTTTCACTTTCTTCACTCTCGGGCTCTGGTTTCTTACTCTTCTTCTTTTCTCTCTTAGTTTCCGCCTTCGCTCTTTTGATTTTCATTTTCGCCATCTTTTCTGCAATGATATCAGTGCAATCAACCTCATCTTCACTCTCACTCTGCTCAGGTGTGTCATCTTGTTCCTTTTCATTAATAATATCTGTTGCTAAATTCTTATCTTCTATCTCTGCTATTTTTCGTTCCATATCTTCGTCTTCATTTTTAACCGCATTTCGGTATTGTTCCAAAACCTTTTTGGCATGTTCCATTTTTCGTTGTTTCGCTTTCGCTTTTATTCCTTCCACAGCACTTCCCCAATTCTTACGACTTGCTTCGGGAGACATTTATACTAAGATTATTATATTTTAGTATTTTTTAAAATAACTAAATAAATAATTGATATTTTGTTCTGACTGACGTCATCACAAAACATCGTTTCCGATTAATTTTTTCTTAAATTTTTTCCGATGTTTTAGAATAAGCGAGAGTGCGTCAGCACGAAGCGCAATTCTAAAATATCAATGTCGCAATATAAATCCTTACTCGGCTTGTCAGAAATAGCGACAGACAGCCTATCAATAGCAAACTTAGACTTAACCAACACAAACATAGTCGGTCTGAATACAGACAGAGTGCCAGAAGATGCTGAGCCCATAAATCTTTATTACACTGACGACCGATTTGACACACGTCTCGCTTTAAAATCAACGACGGACATCAAAGAAGGAAAAAATATATACTATACAGAGCAACGAGTGAGGGACAACGACGAAGTCAAAGCCTCAACTCAACACAGAAGCAATACTTCCAATCCGCACCAAACCAGTTTATATAATTTGATAGACACAAACATATTTGCACAAGCGAGCGGACAATACTTAACTTACAACGATGTAGAAGGCAAATGGAAGAATACAGCCCTTGGTTCAATTGATACACTTTCAGATGTGGTTATAACCGCACCAATAGCAATGAATAGTTATCTAACATATAATTCAATAAACTGGGTAAATAAAACATTTCCGATAAATGTGGATGAATTCGGCAATATTAGTATGGGAAGGAAGAATATAACAGGAGTTAATTTACTAAATACCAAAGATGTTGATACTTGGATATCAGAGCACGAAGACAATAATGATAAAGTGTCCGCGGATGGTTCAATTAATACACACAGCGATGTGTTAATTACAGGCACACCCGCCAATAACCAACTACTCATTTATAGCACAGGGCAATAGAGAAACACAAACTCACCTTTTCTTAGATTGGATGGTCTTGCTATGATGTTTGGAGTTTTAAATATGGAAGGATTTAACATAAAAAATGTCGGTAATGTCGATGGTATTGATGTTTCCGTTCTGGATAGTTCTGTGGTTAAACTAACAGGAGACCAAACCATAACAGGGAATAAAATATTTACTACTTATTTGGGTATAAAAGATTCAAATCCATTAAATACAGGTAAGTTATTCTTCAACTATAATAATAATACGGGTTCTATTTATTCGTCGGAGGTAGGCGGAGCAACGGGATATCCACTATCTATCGTCGGTTCGTCCATAACCCTCGCTTCTACCACGGGGAGTGGAATAACATTGACGGGCAATGTTTTAAATTTTAACAGCACAACAGCAATCAGAGGACTTCCAACACCATTCTATAACGGCGATGCTTCAACGAAGGCATATACCGATACGAAATTAGCAAAGGACGGCACAACGGCTATGACGGGTAGTTTAAATATGGGCGGTTTTGCGATTACGAATGTAGGCAATGTTGATGGTGTTGATGTTTCTACTCTTGACACTTCTGTCGTTAAACTAACAGGAGACCAAACCATAGCGGGGATAAAAAAATTTACATCAACTTTAGAAGTAAGTGGTTCATCCAATCCTACTACTTTGATGGTATTGGCATAGCCTTTGATACAAAAATAGGAATGATTGCTGCACAAAAAACAGCAACAGCGACTTGGTATCCGATACAAATAACTGGTTCGTATGTAGAGTTATATTCGGGTAATGCTTTAATTATAACCGCAACTGGCACTACACTCAATTTGAATAACAACAAAATAACAAACTTAGCCACACCATCAGCAACAACTGACGGAGCAAACAAAAGTTATGTGGATACATTAGATGGGCAAAATGTGAAACTAACTGGAAACCAAACCATAGCAGGAATTAAGACATATAGCAGTGGTGTGGAAATTACTGGAAATTCAATCAATTCAACGACAAAAGACACATTTATCGTTTTCAATTCTACCAGTAATATTGGGTCAATTGCTAGTTTGGATATGAAAACTGCAACATATTACAACTTTGAAATTTCTGCGAAAAAAATAAGTTTTATTATTGACGGGACGATTGTTTCGTGGTTTAATGCTACTGGCTTAGATTGTAATAGCAGTCAGATTGTTAATCTGGGAGCACCACAAAATGCTAATGAAGCGGTAAATAGACAATATCTGGATGACAAGTGTGTGAAACTAACAGGAGACCAAACAATAACAGGAATTAAAACATTCAACGGGACAAGCACTGTGATAAAATATCTAACTTTAACGAATAATGCCGATTTTAATAATCAAACTATCATTAATGGTGGAAATATAACATATAATGGGGCGAGGATATTAAACCAAAATGGAGGAGATATGTTCTTTTCACAGACATCAGGAGATTATCAGTATTTCTTATTTACTCTAAATACTGCTACAAGTGGAACCGCAAACCAAAGAGGTTATGTATTCACGAATGTAGCATTTGATGTAAAAGGGGCGGGACTTTATACTTCAAAACTTTTTGATAATAAAAGTGCTTCATCTGACATTGTCCGTTTTAACAATGCAGGGGGTATGCGATTTTATGGAGCCTTAGATATGAACTCAAACAACATAACAAATGGCGGAACAATAACGGGAACTACAGTAACGGCAACTGCTGGGATATCAACAACAACATTAACGGCAAGCGGATTATTAACAGCAGATGGCGGTTGCAAGTTATCTATTCAAAATAAAGTAGATGGAGGAAATGGACAGGGTATATTTCTGTGGGATACAGACAACGCAGGATGGGGGATTTATATGGCTCAGCCAGGGGCAGGTAAAAGTCTATCTGGAGGGTCTGCGGTTGCAGGCAACGATATTTCAGGCTTTGCTATAAGATTTAGGTCTGATTTTGCTTCGTCGGATGGTTTTGTGTGGGAAAATTCTAATGAGCAATTGTTAATGTCATTAAATGGGGCAAACGGGACTTTATGGACGAAAGGATTAATAACGGCTAGTGCGGGGATATCAACTACAACATTAACAACGAGCGACAATATAGTAGTAGGTGCTGGAAAAAGTGTTTTCATAGATAATAGATAGGTCAGGATATACAAACACAAACAACAAATTAGTTTTGTGGGATGGCAGAACAGGCTCCACGACTGCTTTTAATGGATTTGGTATTAAACTAGACACAATGATGTACAATGTTAATGCTACAACTGATAATCACATATTTTACTATGGTGCCACAAATGAATTATTTAGAATTGGTAATGCTGGAATTACTGCTTCAAAGGCACTAACAGCAAATGCGGGTATATCAGTCGTTAATAGCACGGCAGATATAAGGGAAGAAGCAAGAAGTGGGTCTCATGCTACACCAGTCAGGTTATATGTCACAGCCAATCTTGGAGCATCTTCTGCTGGTGTTGAATTCAGACACAGCAACGGGACGCAGGGAGTTGGTTTTGGTTATAACTCAATATATGCTACGGGGAGCAAGACAAACCAAGATTCAAATTTTTATGCAAGGGGAAGTGGAGTTATCTATGCTCAGAGTGATGCAAGCATGACGACAGCATCCAGCGGATTTTTAACATTAAGAAAAAGACCATCAAATACGACTAACCCACAAATATTTATGAAAGCAGGAGATTCTTCAAATTATGCAGTAGTAATGAATACAGGTGGTTTATTACATGCTTGGACGACTTCACTATCAAACGGTGAGAATAATACAGGATATGTTTATTTGACTGCGGGAGCAAATACATGGTCTTCTGGTTCAGACAGGAGATTAAAATCAGATATTAAAACACTAGACTGTGAGGGATGTTGTGAGAAATTAATGAAAATTAATTGTTGCTCATATTATTGGAAATCAGACGAGAAAAAAGAAAAAAAGAGCCACGGATTTATCGCCGACGAGGTTAAAAAAATATTTCCAGAATTTGTATCTGAAAGTGGAATGAAGGCAGACGACGGAAAAAGCATCCTTGAAGGAGTATCATATATGGAATTTATACCAATACTGGTTAGTGCTTTTCAACACATGGCGGAAAAGGTAGTTAATTTAGAAAAAGAAAATAAAAATCTTATGAATATACTACAAGACCAAGCAAATCAATTGGCAGAAATCAGAGTGGCCGTTCTTGATAATGTCAAATAATACAACTAGACTTCACAGACCCCCACCTATTATGGATATGGATGGCGAACTAACTCCCGAATTAAAGTCTCGTGTTCTTGAAGTAGAACTAAAGACTGAGGAAAAAAAAGTAGAGCAAGAATCGGAAGATAACTGGAACTGTTGTTGTATAAAAAACAGACCGACAGACAGCCGACTTATTAAATACTTATTTCAAATGGGTATCATTATTGCCATTATAACCCTTTGTGTCGTGAGGCTATCTGAAAAGAACTTGCCATGCGAGGTTGCTAACACTTATGTCGGTATTTTAACATTGCTTATCGGCATTTGCCTTCCATCGCCTTCTTCAAGTAAGAAATGAACATTCATTGGTATGTGCCATATACCATCTATTATCACCCGCACACATTAAAGGCAAAGCCTCATCAAAACTACGACACATATTATTTCCGTTATTTATGAAAACACACTCAAACCCTGTATCTACCCCTTGCTTTATACAATAAGCACAGCTCTCATTTTTTTTCTCACTGACCCGTGAGTAAAAGTCGCAGGCAGTCCGAGCAGAAATATTAATTAATAAAAGGTTTATTAGCACTAATACATCATGGCTGACTATAAATACCAAAAGATTATTTTTCTGAGCAATGATTTTGCTGGAGGAAGCAAAACATTTAATAAAAATATTCAAATGCCATTCACACCAACCAAAATGAATGTTAAGTTTATCCACTATATGAACGACCAGACCGAAACCAGAACCAGAATTCTTTATATAGACAGAATTGGAATTATCGGCACATTTGCGGACAGCACCACAGCAAACATTTCAAATCTCGGTTATAATTTGGGTGTTGTCGGATGGACTGACGGACAATATACATTTAAAGTCCTTGAAACTGACAGCGGAAATATTGACACAGGAAATTTAGCGAGAATAATTGTTGCGTGTTTGGAATTCCTCGCTTAGAATATAGGATGCAAAAAATCAATAATGTCAAGGTGAAGCCAGTAAAACAAGAGGGGGATGGAAACAAAAAAGCAAAAGGTTATAAATTACTTAATGAGCCGTATGCCAACATATTTCTGCTTGCCCGTAAGAAGAGCGGGAAAACGACAGCACTCTTTGAAATACTGAAACGGACTACAGACAGAAAAACCCGTATTGTCATTATTGCTTCAACAATTCACAAGGACTACATTTATAAAGCAATGGTAAAGCACTTTAAGAACAGAGGCAACCCGATGGCAATATATACCTTTCTTAAATCAGATGGTGTTAATGTCATTGATTATGAGTTAGACAAACTGAACAGACATGACGAGCAACACGAAGGAGAAGTAAAACAGGACAAAGAAGAAATAGAGAAGCCACAATTTTTATACTTTGGAAAAGAAAAAAAAAACGAAACAGAGCGCCGCGGAGGCGAGACCAAGTAAGTATATTTCGCCAGAGGTTGTTTTTGTTTTGGACGATTTAGGGAGCGGATTAAGAGACAAGTCCGTAAGTGATTTGTTAAAAAAGAACAGACACTATAAAAGTAAGGTTATTATGTCAAGCCAGTATTTAAACGACCTTAGACCAGAAGCAATTAAGCAATTAGACTATTTATTAATCTTTCCGGGCCAGTCTCAGGATAAGATGGAACTCGTGTATAAACACTTAGACTTATCTTTTGATTTTGATTATTTTCTCCAAAAATATCACGAGGCTACAAAGGAACGATTTAATTTTCTTTATGTTTCAAGTGTTGATGACGAGTTAAGAAAAATTTTGCTTGCCGCCTGAAATAATGATATTTATCAACTACACTCTCATTCGTTTCACTCATTCTCGTTTGTTGATAAACATCGTGAAAAAGTAAAAAACGATGTTTTATGAAACCGCGTAGCGGGTGAATAAAATATCAAATAATATTTTTATATAATTATTTTTTTTTAATGTATATTATATGCCAGTATCACCAGTGATAATTTCACAACCATCAGGATATAACATCGGATACAATCCATCAATGCCACAGAAGGGAGGAAAAAAGAAAACTAAAAAGAAGGGATGTGGGCAAAAGGGAGGAAAGATTAACTGGGTAAAGATTGGAAAAACTGCCACGGCTGTTGATAAATTTCTTCGCAATAATAAGTTAATCTCTAGGACTGCGGGAGCATTAAGTAGTGTCGGGGTACCTTACGCTGGTAGTGTTAGTGCTGTAGCATCAAAACTCGGATATGGTAAGCAACGAGGAGGTGCTGTAAAGTTTCATTAAATGATGATATTTGTTTGGAGGGGGTTTGGAAAGGGACAAAGTCCCTTCCATAAACATCGTAAAACCGATTTATTTTTTCCTAAAATAAAAAAATAGATGTTTTAGAATAAGCAGGAATGCAAAGCATGAAGCGCAATTCTAAAATATCAAAGGTAAGACCCCCGCGGGTTTATAGGAATAAGAGCGGGAGACCTTATATTATCCAGAAGGGTAAAAAATATTCTTAATTTTGGTAAGAAAACAAATGATATGAGCACACTTCAAATTGTTAAGTTGTTTTTGAAATATATTGGTAAGCCGAGGCCACAAAGGCAGGGCCGCAAACCAAGGGAAAAAATAATCAAATCTGATTTCAATCGTCTTGAACACGAGAACAGAAACCAGATACAAAGCAACTTACAAAAGAAATATGAGTTAATACATGACGAGGAAGAAAAGGAAAAGAAGAAGAGGGAAGATGTGATAGAAGAAAAGAAAAGGCTAGAACGAAAGACATAGCCGATGCCGAGGAACAAAAAGAAATAAAGGATAGGGAACACAAAAGAGAACTAGCGGAGATAAATGAACGACAAGAACAAAAAGCCAGAGAACTAAGAAGGGAGCAAAAACTCGTAGAAGATGTAAAATATGAAGAAGACAAAAAAAATAGGATACAAGCATTACCACCGCCACCACAATATCAATATATTATGCCACCACAACATGGACAGCCACAAGCACCGCCATTAGGAGCACCACAACAAGCACCGCCATTAGGAGCACCACCACAAGCACCGCCATTACCTAATTTAGGAGATGAAGTACCATTGAAAACGAAAGAGCAATATGAGGAAGAAAAAAAGCAAAAGCAGAAAGATATTGAAACACTGAAATTAGCAGGATATACAGATAAGTTCATAAAAAAGATGAGTCGTAAAGACTTACAAAAAGCCAGTCAAGATATTCAGACGGCTATAGCCACAGCTACATCTTTAGAGGAACAGAAAAATTTAGCAGAAGAATATAAAGAAAAACTTGAAAAGGAAGAAAAGAAGGCAGAAGAAAAGGGTAAGCATCTTGAAAATTTACAAATTAATCAATTTTTAATCTCTGCATTTTCAAAAACTTATCACCCAAACATTACTATAAAAGAGTTAGCACAGGCTTTAAAAAAGAGACTATATAGTGATGGACATAAAAAATTAAATTACAAAGACACTTCAAAGTGGATAATTAACATGATTAAAAGGTTTAATATTGATGTTGGAAATGAAAAGGAAAATGTAAAAAGAAAAGTAGCGGATTATGCTAGATATGAAGAGTATATGGGTATTAATGAACAAAAAGGGAATGGAGCGAAGACATTAGAAGAATTAATTGATAAGGTATTTTCAATAAAATAATTAAAAAATACTCAGCCAGCAAAGATTGGAAACACACAATGAGCAAACATGATTTTGTAAATACTCTAACGAACAAAATGACTTCCGATCCAAATTTAGATAAACGAGTTTCAACAGATTTAAATATTGATGAAGGAATGCCTCAACCGCTTACCCCGAGAACAAGTTCTGCGGAGCAGAACATCGTGGCAAAGCCACTCATCGCGGAGACAACCATACCCCCGAGTGTAGCGGAGACCTCGCTACCCCCGAGCATCACTTCACAGCAACCAGAGCCACAGCAATCAGAGCCAGAGCCACAGCAACCAGAGCCAGAGCCTGAGCCAGAGGAGCAACAGGGAGAGGGTCGCGGTCTAATGGCTAATGAAATAGATGACATAATGAAAAAATATGGATGGTATCTCGGAGCAATAGCCAGTGATGAAATCTACAATTTGAAGCCCGGAAGCAGAAAACGATACGGATTTATTATGAATTTGGACAACCACAATCAATCAGGGTCTCATTGGATCGCCGTATGGATAAGTCTAGATAAAGACAGGAGTGTTGAATCTAGTATGACTAATTAGCACTTTACGAGCCGACAGAAGACTTTCAACAACAAATGAAACAACTAATTGACCGAAGCCACCCAAGCACATATCTATTAATGAAAGTAAATAAGGTTAAAAATCAATCAAAGACCTCAGACACATGCGGTTGGCATAGTATGAGATTTTTAATGGAGCGGGCGAAAGGCAACCGATTTAAGTTTGCTAGTGGCTATACAGACTTAAAAGAAGAAGAAGCGGAGAAATTAAAAGCACAGAATGGGTATGGTAATTTTGATACATTCATCTAAAATATTATTTGTATAATATATCATGGACTATAAGGGAGGGAGAAGTTCGGGTATCTATTACATAAATAGTAAAAATAGAATAACAGGCTGTGGACAGCAACTTTACACACGAAATAAACTTAAAATCACTAGACAATCCCACACATTGTAAAATTCTTCATATCTATGTTCCAAAATCTTATTACTCTGTGGCTTGACCATATAATACCTTTACACTTAGCGAAGACGGGTATGAGGCTTTAATTACGATACCTGAGGGAAACTACACAATGAACAATCTAAAAAATAAGTTGTCGGAGGTACTGACGACAGAAAGTCCGAATGACTATACTTATGTTGTCTCAAGCAACAATACCAACACAGAAGCGGAGGATGGTAAATTAACATTCAGTGTTTCAAATAACGGAGGTATTCAACCGCGGTTTATATTTGATACCGATACCTGCATTCACGAGGTTATGGGTTTTGATAGAAATTCAACATATTTCTTCGCTAATGATTTCATTAAATCGCCAAATGTGATTATTCTAACTGGAGAAATGACTTTATACCTTCAATCGGACTTAGTTGGTGAAGGAGATAATCATGTGCTACAAGAAATATACACAGCCAACGAAATTTCATTTGGTGCCATTATATACGACGGAAGTGGGTCGGAGTATGGTAAGAAATTATCCACCAGTTCAAATAATGTATATAGGTTTTATCTTACAGAAGAAAACGATCAGGCTATAAATCTTAATGGGCTCGGCATTGTAATGACTTTGTTGATTTACAGAGAGACTAATTATTTTAATTTATTTACATCATTTTTCAATTTGTTAAAGTCCAGATAATTATTTTAGAATTTTTTTCTATAAATATATTCTGGTGAATTAGATAATTTCACAACTGCCTAAAAAAACAAAAATGCCAACTCAACACGGCGGAGAATTAGACTTCAGTAAGACTGATTATATCAGCGGTTCGTATCGCCTTACAAACTTACTCCTCGCGAAGGAGCAGGAAATGTTGTTGTTACTTCAGCGGGCGGTCAGGAAAGCACATTTGACCTTATCAGTCGCCCATTTAACTTGGCGAAGTCGGTGCTGAGTTTCACTTACATCCCTGGTGCTACAGGAGTTGTAGATAGACACAATCGTATTTTTATGGATTGTTTGAGTATGATTAGAAAGATTCAACTTCAAACCCGTAGTGGTGTTTATTTGTGTGATTTGAATGATGTTGGAACTATTACGAAAATGATTTGGAAGCCTGAGACTTCATTGAAGGACTTTTTGGCACTTGAGAACCATGGAGCAGGTCTTGGTGCTGGGTGTATGCTTCAAAAGTGTAATGCTGATTGGCGAGCAACAACAGCCTTTACTGCTAACGTGTATGCTGGACAACAGGCGAGTGCTGCGACTGTAGCAGCTAGTATTAATAACGATGCTAACCTTCAGGCAACATTGAATCGTTTTGGTAATGCTATTGCTGGGGCTATCGCTCCTCCATCACTTAATGCACGAAGACATGATGATACTTTGCTGACAACTGGAGTGGGTGCTTTGTCTGCTGTGAATGTTTCATACACTGAGGCAAAGTATCTTGAGGGAGGTATTGGCGGTGCTAACACAGACCCCATTATTTATGTGAAGATTCCGTTGTCTATGATTTACAATACTATTTTCGCACTTGATAAGACTATTATGTTTCCTGAAATTCTGACCATGCGAATTGTTTGGGCGGCTAGTAACAGAACTATTTATCACGTTGGTGGTGTTGATGCAAATACAGGTCTGGCTACCACTATTAACACAGCAAATCAAGGTTCTTTTCCTTGCACCACTAATTCTCAGGTAGTAAACTTAAACTTGTTTGTAGCGGTTGAAACAAACCCTGATGTTATACAGTCTATTCAACAAAAAGTGAGCAGTGCCGAAGGTATGTCTTTCACAATTGACTACCCATACTCATACAAAAACACAATTCAGGCATCTACAAGTCAAAACATTGTTATGAGGTTTGATAGAGGACACGGACGGAGAATTAAGAAAATTTACCATTCAGCGTTTAATAATGAAGAAACAAAGAATACAGCGTATGATAACGATAATAGGAATAGTTCAAAGATTACTTCCTTCTATACTACCCTTGACGGGTCTAGACTTCAAGAATTTAATATTAGCACTGCTAATACAACCCTTGAAGATTACATGTATCTAAAAAATAAGATTGAAGGCAGTGCTTTGGTAAATAGCAATGTCTATCAATACAACTGGTTCTGGGTTGATACATTTGACAACACTCGCCCGCTTTGGAGTAAAGACCAGAATGAAATTAGTGGGCTTGACCTTTCTCAAGAGAGACGCTGGGAGATGATGGCTACTACTGCAAATGTTGGTCTCAATCATTACACTCTTGCTATCACTCAGCGAGAGGTTCAAGTGAAGGCAAATGTTATTACAATTAGTTAAGTGGGTAATTATTAATTTTGATAGTTAATTTATTTTTTTGATAATATAGACCTACAATGTCCCACCAGAGAAATTTAATCACACAAAATCCTGACGGAGATTTCGTAAATGAAAAAGTCGGGCATGATGGTTATCGTGAGACTAATGTTGAAAAAACAGCATTTGGTGAATTAGCAACATCACAATACACACCGATTATACAAGAAACATTTATGTATAATGTAAATACCTCTAAGTGGAACACTACTACTACTACTACTACTACTACTACTACTACTACTACTACTACTATTGCTACTGCTGCTACTACTACTACTACTACTACTGCTACTAATACTACTACTACTACTGCTACTACTACTACTACTACTACTACTACTACTACTACTACTACTACTACTACGACTACTACTACTACTACTACTACTACTACTACTACTACTACTACTACTACTACTACTACTACTACGACTACTACTACTACTACTACTACTACTACTACTACTACTACTGCTGCTACTGCTACTGCTACTACTACTACTACTACTACTACTACTACTACTACTACTACTACTACTGCTACTAATACTACTACTGCTACTACTACTACTACTACTACTATTACTACTATTACTACTACTACTACTACTACTACTACTACTGCTGCTGCTGCTGCTGCTGCTACTACTACTACTGCTGCTGCTGCTGCTACCACACCTCTGCTGCATGAGAAGTTCCTACTTCTTCAGTACAATCAACATTGACTTCAAAGGCTTCGATCCCAGTCGATATTTCCATCCACAACCTGTGATATGGCTCATTACAAAGCTCTTGACGAGAGCTTTCAATTGAGCCATTACACAAGCCACACAAATCAGAACAGGCCGAGAACGAATCGTTTGAAGTAATTGCTGCGTTGTACTTAAGAAGTACGAAGTGCTACATTAGAGCAAAAGAGTGCTATGGCATATCTAACAACACGGCAGTTGGAGGTTCAAGATTATTCATTGAAACAAAAAGAAAATTAAATATCGTGCTGGTATGGGTGTATGTGTCAGATTTACTGCTTTGTGGAATACAAATGAAGCAGGCGGATATTCATCTTATGTAGGTATTGGTGATTCCTTCTTGACGGACGGATTTTTCTTCTCAAGAGAAAATGGTGTAATGAAAATATACCAATTAAACAACTCCACTGTCATTACTGAGGTTAAACAAAGTCAATGGAATGTAGATAAAGCAGATGGAACAGATTACTTACCAGCCATTGATTTCAGTAAGGGTAATGTATTTCAAATTAAATATCAATACTTAGGTTTTGGTCAGATATCATTTTATATTGAAAATCCAAACACGGGGATATTTCAACTAGTCCATGCTATACGATATGCTAGCAGCAAAACTGCTCCTTCTCTTAATAATACTACTTTACCATTCTTGGCTTCTATAGCAGTTGGTGCTAATCCGCAAATCCAAAATCTTAGAATTGCCAGTGTTGGATGCTTTATTGAAGGAACTGAAATCATAAGAGGTATTCCATTTATTTATGAAAGAACAGCAAATACGACGAATGTAGCAACTCATGCTTTTACTATGAGGAATAATACTAATATTATCGGAAACACCATTGCAAATTATAGTATAGTGTATCGTAGACGGCTAAATGTCTTAAATACAGATGATAAATCTGGTGTAATCATTAAAGTAATAAAAAATGCTACCCTTACTGGTGCTGTCTATGCTGAGAACAATACAAATACGAGTTTAGTTTTGTTTGATAATACCGCAACTATTGCTGGTGGAAATACTATTGCCGTTGTATTTGTTAATACGAATGATGCTCAAAGCATTGATTTTAATGATTATGATTTAGATGATATGTTGCCAAGCGAAAGGCTTACCATAACAGCACAGGCTACCACAAACCAGACTATAAGTATTCAGTATGCTTTTACTTGGTTAGCAGACCCATGAAAGAAAAAAAAAACGAAAATGGAAGTGTGGATTTTCAAATATCACTTTTTAAAATACTTGATAAAATTATTTTTTCTAACTTCATTCATTTCTTCATTTTTTTCTAGAAATGAAAGTACACATGCCACATCGCAAAATCTATCATCGTCAATTGAAACTGATAACACATTTTTTTTCTTACACTCTTTACAAGGTGCTTTATTTAATATACATCCTTCTTCTGTACATGTAGCATTCGCTATTTCTTCGCCAATATTAGCCTTGATTTCGGTAATTCCAGTCTCTTTTAAATCAGTCGCCTTAAAAGGAGTGCTTGGTTCCTCCATTATAATTTTTGCTAGTGTAGCCTCCAATGGAATAACTACTTTCACGTTGTCATGCTGACCGAAGGTCGCAACTTCAACTTCGTTGGAGTCCCTCGGCTTGTATTGCTCATAGAAAGATACAATGTCAGGCTTAGTCCATTTAATTGTCGGCTTTTTTATTTCGCCGTCAAGGTTCCATTTTTCAATTTCATTCAAGTAGTCTTGTTTTGTGTTCAGGTCTGACATGATATATATATAAATATTTAAAAAAATCTTTTAGCAAAAATATCAAATATATTTTTTTACTTCACTTTTAATGTCAGTAAATTTCTCAAACCACGGCTGTTTCATAACCCATTCTAGATATGGTTTGTCAATGGTAGCAACATCTTGAATTTTCTTA
Organism: Paulinella micropora; assembly: GCA_019918135.1. Lineage (NCBI taxonomy): Eukaryota > Cercozoa > Imbricatea > Euglyphida > Paulinellidae > Paulinella > Paulinella micropora. The sequence continues at coordinate 168,418 of WBZZ01002444.1, read as the reverse complement.
CCTTTATACTTACCGAATGGAAAAATATCCCTTGGCTTTCCTGCCCGTGCATTTTCAATCATTTGGATTTCGTCAGTAATTATCTTTTTAACATCGGTAATAGAAAATGTTTCTTCTTTATTTTCAATACAGAGTTTCTCAAACGTCTCACATAATCTGGTGAGGGTGGTCATTGGTCTATATAGACTAATAAAAAATTTTATGGAAAAAAATTAATTATTTATCATCTTTATTTTTTTAAGACTTGATTTGATATCCGAAAGGGATACTATCATTTTCGTTGATAAACTCGCGCCCACACCATCTTGTTTTATTAACTACTTTTACAACATTTTTTTGGTGTTGTATGCTGAAGTGTTCAATGTGTTGTTGTTTGCTGTTTCTGCTAGTATGTATTTTCTTCATTATAAAGTCTCTGGTATTAGTTAAACTTTCGCCCTTATCCATTAATTCATAAGCGGTTGGATTTAGTTTTTTCAAATCTAAACCTTTTCCTCAAGTGGAAATGAGTTTTACCTTTTTCTTCACCTTTCTTTACATACTCCAACATTTATAATTTTGGTGCTACCCATATTCCTCTTATTATTTTACAATCTGTTCCAAGGTCATCATCCATTCCGCCGATTGTTTTATCCCTAAATCTCTTTATCCGTTCAATATTTCTTACATGGCTTTGAATGCTGTCTGTATCCGTGTAATAATAGTCTCTGTCGGGGACGTTGTCTGGGTTGGCTTCGGTCATATACTTATACATAATCCGTCTGCTGTATGCTAGGATAAATGCTCCGTAATGAGTTGGTTTTGTAATTTTTTCTTCTTTTTCTTGCTCATCTCTTGGAATACCACTGATTAACCATAATTCACCATTAGCCTCTTCAAACTTTTCAATATCTGTTATTACATGTTTAGCCCAGAATTTCCAATACTCGTGATTTTTTGTTATGTATTTACTTACAGAATTAATTGGTCTTTGAATTGTCTCTCCGTATAAAGCATTCATAAATAACTTTGCTAATAAATACTGCGGTGTGCCTTTCTTTGAATTTTGTTTTTTCTTAAATAAGTCCAAAATATATTCTTTAAATACTGGTTCGGCTTCTTCGGTGTAATATCCACGATTGATTTTGACTTGGTAGCCAAGTTCAATCATATCTTCAATATCTACAGAAGTAAGCCATTGGTCTTTCATATCTCTTAACTCCCATTTTAAACACCCCTTACTATCTCTATACGGAACCCGTGGATGTAATATATTTTTTGGAGATATGTAATCAACATTACATATCCCGAGTTTGCCTTTCATTTCTCCTTCACATTCCTTTATTTCACCAGTCATAAATAGTTCAAGCATCGCCGTTGGATAAAGTGAGACTACATCCGCATCAATAAGATAATCTACAACCTCATCAAAGTCGATTTCGCCATTCGCATATTTTTGATATTGCTCCGAAATAAATCGCCTTTTGCTTGGATAAGTTCTAGCACCATATACAGCCCTTCTAAAATCTTTTTCTTGCTTTAAATTTGGTAGTTGAATAACATATTTACCATCTATCTTCTTTTTCCATAAATTCCAAGTAAGAGACGAAGTAGATATATAAGCAGTTAAGTTAGTTTTATGTTCTTTATATATATGATTTTTTAGTGTGTCGTGTAGTTCCTTTAGTCCCATAACATCTTTTTCTAAGTATGTTAAACATTCTTTTTTGTTCTGTCGTCCATTTCTTCCCATCGTTTCGCATTGTCGTGGTCAAAGTCTCCTTTTAACACATTACATCCCAGTGTTTCAAGGTTATTTTTTAGACTTCCCTCAGTGTGCTTACATAAATCCCAGAATTTTATATTTTTATATTCTAGTGAAATAATGGCCCCATTATTCATAAGGGTCGCATTTTTTATTATTCTCTTGATAAATTCTTTTTGTAAGTAGTAGTGGTCAAACTTACTTCCATTAAAAGCATTAACATATAATTTCGCTTTTGGTTTCCTTTTTGATAAATCATCCGCATATTCAAAAATTATATCGAGTAATTTAGGAATACATTCATCGCCTGCTACATATTTAAAGCCTATATCCAAAATGGTATAGCCTGCTATGTATGGTGTGTGTAATTCGTATTCATTTGTAAAAGTCTCTAAGTCATAATGAAATACTTCATCTTGATTATTATACTTAGCCTCTTCAAAAGTAGTCAATAAAGACCTCACTTGATTTTCTTTCTTTCTGAGTTTCGCTCTTACATAAGAAATTCTTTTATTATTACATTTATGATTATTGTAATACTCTTTATAACAATCTGAACACTTATTTTTGTTTCTTTTTATGAAACTTATATAACGTCCTTTGAGTAGATAACAAAGGACATCAGCAGTTATTAAAGGGTCTTCAAAGTTTTTGAATGTCTGTTTGCTTGTCGCATCAGTTAATTCAAAATACTTACCTTCAATACAATATTTTTTTAAGATTTCAAAGCCGACTGATAAAGGTATCGGAGTATTAGGCTCAAGTTTGAATTCTTGCCTAATATCATTACATACTTTTTTATTAAGTTTTGATTTTCCTTTCAAAGGTAAATTTAATATATCCTTAACAACATAGAAGAAACAATTATTATCCTTACTCCTTGGATTAATATGAATTCCTTCTGTCGTTTTGTTTTTCAAGTACTTACCTGAAGAATTACAACCTCCTCCGTCTTCTTGGATAATTTGAATATTTATGTATTCAATAATTCGTTCATATCCGCGAGCACTGGATTCAAGGTTTTCTTCATTATATAGATATATATCACGAAACAGATCATCAATGTCTTTTAACTTAACGGCATTGAAAGTTTTCCATTTATAAAACTTACTATCATCAACATCCGTTATATAAGCAAACTTAACGTGAATACTCGCCTCGTTTGTCATACCTCTAGTTCTAACATCTCTGACTGCTCTCATAATTGTTAGTTCAATCGCATCCATATCATAAAAGTTTATATCAAGATTTTTAAAAGGGTATGTAAAGCCATTTATACCTCTATTTCTTATTGGTCTTAGTTCAACAAGTTTTACCTCTCGCTTCTTCGTCTCCTGTGTCTTAGTTTCCCTTAAGTTCGCCCTCACCTTCGCTAGTTCTACATTTTCCTTCGTTGGTCTGGGCGGTAAAGGTGGTGGCATATTTTACTTTTATATTAGTGTGGATATAAAAATAATAAAATAAATTAAATTGTTTTACCGATATTATATATAAATGAAATCTTATCTTTTAAATAAAAATTGTTTTACATTTATGGAAAAAAGTATTTTTAACCTTTAGGATTTCTCTCTTGCTTTCATTTCTTCATACTCTTTAAGTTTCCTGTTTCGTTCTTTCAGTTTTTCCTTTCTTCTTATATTCACTTCTTCGCGGTGCTTATAATAATAAGCGGTTGCTTTTTCATTGTTAGCCTTTCGTTTGTCCTCTGGTGTGAGATATTTCTTGTGTCTTCCCACTGAAACTTTTAGAAAAAGTTTCACAAACTTTTTTGCTCAAAGATTTTTTCAAAATCTTTGTATATTATAAGTAATAATATTTATTTTTTTAAATAGTTTTACATTTTATTTTTATTCAATACTACCATAGCCCGTAATTTAAGTTGCGTGATTGCTTCTTCACAAATTTGCCATTTATGTATATTCAGTGTAGTTGAAGGTTCTTCTATTACTAATATTTTGTTCTTTTGTTCTATCCAAAACTTAAAAGCCTTACTATATCGTTGTAGTACTTCTCTTTTTGTGTATTTCTTAATCCTTCTATCGTCCGCTAATGCTTCTGGAAAATGAAAGTTGTATAGTTCTTTCATTTCCTTGTCCGCTTGTATCATTATAGAAGTCATATTATATATAAGTAATAATATTTATTTTTTAAAATGGTTTTACATTTTATTTTTATAATATCTTTCTATGTCGTCGTTTCTATATGTTATACGGATTACTTTATGACCACCTATCATAACCTCTTCTTTCTCCGCAAAGAAGTCTCTATGTGTTTGACTTTTTTCATGCGTGTATTTACTATATATTCCTATCGTCTTACCACAGACACATGTATATTTATTCTTCCTTCTTTCTTTTAAGTATTCGTTTCTCTTCTGCTTTCTAATTTGGTGTTTGTCGTCCATCTATATCAAGACGAAATTTTTTTCTTTTATGATACATATATTTTTCTTGTAGTGTGCTGTAGAAGGCTATTTGGTTGTTTTTGTTTCTTTGTATTTATTTTGCCGTTTTCTTGGAATTGCTACAACAACCTAGAAGGTGGCGAGAATTTGAGGTTTTACCGAAAATTCATGACACCTTCTACTAGGTTATCAACTACTCCGGGGGGCGGCCAGCTTTGCCGGCAACCAGAGCGCTTGGTCCTACCTGGAGGCTTTCAGCGACCAACAAATCTGTCAGAGCTTAAGAGCTAGCGGCGCCAAGCTAAAAGAGACCTCGCTGCCCAACAAGTGCAGGGGGGGGACCCAGGCAGTGTCTTTTGCCAGCTCGTCCCCAACTTTGGGGACACCCACGAAATCAAAGACACCGTCGGTTTCGGCTACACCCCCAGTGTCAGAGACTCCCTCCGTTTCGGTCACATCATCAGTTACGAAGACACCAAGCGCGTCCAAAAGCGCTGGTGCGAGCAACAGCGCTAGCGCTAGCCCAACGCCCACGGTGTCTGCAAGTCTCTCCGTTTCAGCTACACCCTCAGTGTCAGAGACGCCCTCCGTTTCGATTACATCATCCGTTTTGAGGACACCAAGCGCATCCAAAAGCACTGGTGCGAGCAACAGCGCTAGCGCGAGCCCAACGCCCACGTTGTCTGTAAGTCTCTCCGTTTCAGCTACATTTTCAGTGTCAGAGACGCCTACAAGCTCGGAGACGCCTACAAGCTCAGAGACACCTACAAGCTCAGAGACGTCCTCCGTTTCGGTTACATCATCCGTTTCGAGGACACCAAGCGCATCCAAAAGCATTGGTGCAAGCAACAGCGCTAGCGCTAGCCCAACGCCCACGGTGTCTGTAAGTCCCTCCGTTTCAGCCACACCCTCGGTGTCAGAGACGCCTACAAGCACGGGGACGCCTTCAGTCTCAGACACGCCCTCCGTTTCGGCCACACTGTCCGTTTCGAGGACACCAAGCGCATCCAACAGCGCTAGTGCGAGCAACAGCGCTAGCGCTAGCGCTAGCACCACGCCCACGGTGTCTGTAAGTCCCTCCGCTTCAAGTACACCGTCGGTTTCGGATACACCCTCAGTGTCAGAGACGCCTACAAGCTCGGGGACACCTTCACTGTCAGCGACACCGTCCGTTTCGATGACGCCTACTGTATCCAAGAGTACGGCTGCAAGCAACAGCGCTAGTGCTACTCCAACCATAAGCCAAAGCCCTTCTGCCAGCATCACCGCTACCTCTAGCCAGACACCCACGCTCTCTGTGACTCCACCGTTTCCTCGACGCCGACGCTGTCTATAACAGCCACCTTGTCCGTGACGCCCACGATTTCGACAACTCGTTCAGCGTCTCTCTCAGCCTCTGCGACGCCAAGCATCTCTGTGACGCCTTGGGCCTCAGTCACACCAACGATTTCCACGACCCGTTCCGCCTCCCCGTCGACCTCGGCGACGCCTACCATCTCTGTGACGTCATCCGCGTCGGTGTCTCGGACCTCTACCGTCTCGACGACGACCGCCGGTGCCTCCTGCTGCTGTGCAACGATGAGTTCGCGCACCGGCGGTACCGGTGCGAGCTCGGGCGCATGCTGAAGATCAACACTGCCTTAGCAGCCAACCCTAGCTTCCGGGACCTGCCAATCATCTACATTCGTTTTAACCCGCATTGGTTCGAGGTGGACGGCGTGCTGCACGACCCGCCGCTGGCGGCCAGGTTTGAGCGACTGCAACGTTTGCTGGCGGACCTGCGGGCCGGGCGCGAGCCAGAGGTCGCTGGCCGCACGGGCTTGAGTTTGTTGTACCTGTACTACGACCGGCAGACTGTGGTTGCTGGCGCGCAGCCCTGGGAGCGGCTGGCGGGCGGCTTGTACGAGGCAGCCGAGGACACTGGCGACGGTAACTCGGAGGTGGCGTTAGCGCTGCGCGAGTGCGTGGTGCTGGTGGAGGGGTGTTTCCCCCCCCCCCCCCCCCCCTTCCTCCCTTCCTGCTTCCTTCTTCTCCCTTTCTCTCTTGCGCTAGCGCTGCGAGTGAGTGTCTTTTGGAATGGTCGGAAAAGGCAGTACCAAAGGACATTTTGGCACAATGCCCTTTTTTGACCATATCACTTCCGTGTTTCGGCCATATCACGACACACAGACCTAACCTTTAGCGACCGAGGTGATACAGAGGAAGAAGAGGAAGAAGATTATTAAAACTATCCAGCACGTGTCCAAAGAAAAGTTCTTTTATTTTTTTTAAAAAAAACGTGGTTTACTTTTTCATCGTCTTGTTCGTCGTCGTCCACCATTTCTATGGTGGAAAAGCCTTCCTCTAGGGCCAATAGCTGCTTGGCTAAATCGGCAGGCTCGGCCTCCTCCTCTCGGGCGGGCGATGACAGGTGCCCCTCTCGGTCAAAAAACACGTATTCGGCCGCCAGCATCCCGCCGCCGACCCATACCAACTCGCGCAGCGCCTGAGCATCATCCGGCGTGGCCCGTCGCGCGGCATTCCCCTACCACCACCACCGCTACTTCCTTCGCATACCTCCAGGTGGACCCTTGGATTTCTTTGGACAGCCTTGTGGGTGCAAGGCTGACGCTGACATTCCCAAGCAACAAGTTTTTATAAGCACTGAGTACTCCGGACTCCTCACACATCTGCGCGGACTGATTTTGGGGCAAAAGATAACAACCTTTGCCCACGGGGCTGAACACGTAGTCTTGTTTCATGACATAGAAAAGACAGTATATAGACTGCGCGTCGAAATCGCAAAGCCAAGGAAAACCTTCAGAGAAGGAAATGTTCTGGCGTGTGAGTCCGGGATCTATTTCCAAGCCCTCGAGGCTATGCGCTCTGACTGTTGGGCTCTTTCCGATTGGAAAGTGGCAGTCGATTGTAAAAGATTTGGGTACCTGTGTACCGAGGCAGGTGTTCAAAACCTTGAACGCCTCGGAACGGCAAACGCGGAGTATACGTTTGAAGATGAAAAAAAGGCTTTTTCTCTTGATTAATAATTTGCTAAACCAGACGAGCAGCCAAGGTTTGCTGCAGAGGTTTAATCAAGTGCTATACGATAACGGAAAGAGCCCAAGAGGAATCGCGATCCAGGAAATGGCCATGTACGAGCAGCTTAACATGGATGTGCGCCTGAAGGACGACTTCCGTAGTCGCGGTGGTAGTATTTGGGAATGGAGGGGTGACGTGACTGACAGTAGTGCCATGCTGACCAGCTGCTTAAAATCCATGCCAAAAACATGGTTCAGAAAACGGACAAGGAGGGAGAAAATGTCGATTATCGCTTCATTGACATAGACATGCCCTTCTTGATTGACGACAAAGGCTCGACTCGTGCGTCTATGTGTATTATGTGTTGCGGAGGCTGGTTGGCTCGCTGAATAAAAAAGGAAAAGGCGCCCGACCCTCCATGGTCGGGCGCCGGGAGACTGCTGGGGCCAGGCCCAAGGACTGGCTCAACAGATTCATCGTGTGCTAGACACAGCGGGCCGCCGCGATGATGCCTTGGAGCGTGTGGCAGCGCTGCACGTGGTTTGCTAGCATGGCTGCGTTCTTGCAATGCGTACCACACGGGAAGCCGTCTTGTTCGGTTTCGTACTTGACTATGCTAAACGAGACGAAGCTGCACACGTGCTGCCAGCCGGTGCAACCGCTGTGCATTCTCTCGTGCCTTGTAAGGTTACCAGAGCTCGCAAAGCGCCCATCGCACGTCTTGCAAAAAAAAGGTTTTTCGCCCGTGTGCGTGCGCTGATGTTGGACTAAGGCGTGGGAGGTCTTAAAGCGGCTGTCGCATGTTTGACAAACAAAAGGGTTCTCACCCGTGTGTATGCGCGTGTGAACTGTGAGGTTGCTAGCCTGCGCAAAACGTCTGCCACAAAATGTGCAAGGAAAGGGCTTCTCGCCCGTGTGCATGCGCTTGTGAACTGTCAGGTTACTAGCTCGCGTAAGCGTCTTGTCGCAATATTCACACACATAAGATTTCCGGGGCTTTGCGGGGGGCAGGCCTGGCGCAAGTTCGCGGGACATCCGCAGCCTCCTCTCTTTTATTTGCTACCAGATTACTAGCGCGGGGGGGGGGGGGGGGGAGTGTAGGCGCTCCTCTCTCCCCCCCTTTTTTGTCAGGGATCCAAGCGGGGGAACATCTTGCGCGGGTTGCTACCCTTATTATAAAAACAAAAAGAAAAAATAGTCATGTTGCTTCTCCACTGGCTGAGAGGGCATCTAGTTGAGTACACTGTATATATATATATATATATATATATATATATTTTTTAATAAATTGTCCTAGTACTCAATACTAGAGGGAGGGGCAGAGGGGGGAGAGAGGCCCGCGCGGGGCTCCATATAAGCGGAAGAGCCAACAGCACATGTTGCCTGATTCTAGCGTCCAGAGCAGCGAGGCGCGCCTTTCGCGGCCCACGAGCCAGGCTAGCTCAGCCGTGAACACGTCTTTTGTCAGGGCCTTGTCGCCCGCGTAGAACCTGAGCGACTGCAGCGCGCCCCGGCCGAGGTACAGAGTCACCGCCAGTAGAGAGCCGGCGCAGGGGTCCAGCGCGCGCATGGCCAGTTCCAGGCCGCGTTGGTTGCCGTGCAACATGCCGCAAAAGTCCGCGTAACAGAGCTGATAGTGCGGCGGGGGAGGTTCGAGCTTGGCGCGGGTTAGGAACTCCTCAAGCGAGCCTGGGTGCACGGTTAGGCCGGGCGCTTGCAGGTCCCGCAGCTTCTCGCAGGTGTTGGCGCACAGGTTGGGCACGTCGGCCTGCAGCGGACAGGGTGTGCCGGCCCGCAGCGCGCGGAAGGAGCAGCCACCGCTGCCCTCCAACAACAGTACCGAGGCTTCCGCCAGTTGCCGAACCTTCACCAGGGCCGCCAGCTCCGCCACCAGCCGCTCGTTGCAAGTGGCTTTAAAGTGGCGGTCCCTCTCCTGGTTGTACACGTCCACCGACGCCTGCGGGGGTTGCGGTGGGAATGCGTTGTTCCGCCGCCGCCGCTCGCGCCCTGTGCGGGCTTCCGCCTCGAGGCGCAGGCGTCGGTCCAGCAGGGGCACGGGCACGTAGTCGCTCTTGCCCGCGTGCCGCCCGCGTCCTACATACCTCACCAGGGCGTACCACACCCCGTCGATTTCGAGCGTGCCCTCGCCGAGCTTGTAGTCACACGAGGCAAAGCGGGCCCGCCGCAGCTGGCCGTGTAGGATACTCAGCGAAACGGAGTAGCGCCCGTCGGCCAGCTCAAAGGCTAGCAGGAGGCCCGCGTCCGCGGCCGCGAAGACGGTCGGCGCCCAGTGTACGACCCGCCCGCGGACGACGGCCCCTGGGTAAGGCCCTGAGTCGGCTACGGCCGTCTCGTGGTCTGGGTATTCTGTGTCTGCCCAGGTAAGCTCCAGGTCGCCCGTGTCCAGGTCGCGCAGGGTTTCCACCGGAAAACCGCGGTACGTGGGAAAACAGAGCGTGTCGGTGCCAGCTACGGGGGGCTGCAAACTAGTCGTAGTCATAGTTTCTTTCTGTGGCCGACGCTGCATCCAACAGGACCTTGCGACTGGAGCACTTGCCAGTAAGGGGGGGGGGGGGGTGCCCCCCCCTCTGCCAGTCAAGGGGGGGGTCCTAAGTGCCGAGGGAGGAGTGCTAGGATTTATAGCTGCAAGATTAATAGTTTTTCAATAAATTTATTTTTTTCTTGTTGTACTTTGTTCTCTGCGCCCGACCCTAGTAACTCCTAGGCTCGAGGATGGTAGTCACTCACTCGGTGGAGCGCGCCGGGGGCAATGGCGCCATCGGATCCAGCAACCGGAAGGTGGCACCGTCGTCCGGTATTCTTGCCTTTCCGTTCGTTTGATGAAGCTTGCGCACTAGGAACTTGTTGTTATATATTCCAGCGAATGTGTAGCTCACAGCCTGGGCATTTGGCTGTTGCAACAGAACGCACTTCCCATAGATTGGGTAGTTGCGTTCTTTGTAAGCAATCCACCAGCCAAACGCTGGATAAATTGCGCTTAGATAAGTGGTTTTGTTCATCCCAAGGCAGTCGCGGCAGTCGGGGTTATCTGCGCTTGGCGCAAGCCCGTACTGATTTCCATTCGCGTCATTGTACAAGAGCATGTGAAAGCCAATCCTGTCATCGACGACTCCGTTCTCTTCAAAAGACGGCTTTTTGAACGAGGTGCAATTACCGAAGCTCGAAGCGTTGAAAAGTCCGAAGGTTTGCAGCGCGGCGCCGCCGGGGGTACATTCTGCCAGCTGCAACACCAGCCATGCCGGTTCCGACACGTTGCTCCCCGTAGTTGCCACCACAGACAGACACTGCTGAGATTTCTCCTCATACAATAAGACAGCCTCCGCAAAGCTGGTTAGATTATGACCCAAAAAGCTAAACTTCTCATTATACTCTGGCTGTGACCAGTTAGAAGCACATTTTGCGTCTTCTTGTAAGTCTGACCCTCTTATGTCACTTGCAATTTTCAGTCCTATAATGGTGCACAATAAGGTGAACAAGGGTACGGCTACGCAAACAAGGAATCCTGTGAAATTACACATGCGCCCCCCTTTTTGCTGGCTGGAGCAAGCGAATGACTTTGCTTGGCGCAGTTACTTTTGTATCTATGTCAAATACTCCCAGTCTGTGCCTTTGCGCTGACTAGCAGGGGATGGGGGGGGGGAGTGCCCCCCCCCCCCCACCCACCTCCGTTTTCCAAAAAACCGCCCTCTCTTTCCCCCCCCCCCCCCTCCCCCTCTCTTTTGTTTAGTTCTTTTCTCAAAGCTCTGTTCTGCTTGATATCTTGTCTCTCCCTTTCTTTCCTCTCCTCCCGCCCCCTACTACGCGGGGACCGGCACGGCCCCCCCGCTTCCGTCCGCGCCTAGACACCAGTGGCGCCGGTCGTTGTCCCCGCTGGAAGACAGGGCCTTGTTGTACTCTATCGCTTCTATCTTGGGGTTTAGCCCGAAGCGCCAGAGGCCGGCCAGATAGCGGCGCAGGGCGGGGGGGAGGTCGACCGAGGGCGCGGGGTCCGTCCACCGCGCATAGTGATCGAGCAGCAATAGCCTGGATCCAAAGTCCGGCAGCTGCTGCTCCAGCCAAACCAAGAAAAATTCGTCGGGCGATACCAAACCCCTGGAGCCACAGTCCAGGCCCGCGGCGGGGGACGTCGTCGTTGTCGGGCCGGGGGAAGAGGGCAGCGAACGATTTTGCAGGGAGGCCAGGCAGGCGCGCAGCTTGGCCAGGGGCTCGGTCCGCCGCAGGTCCTGCTCCTGTAACAAGCAAGTGCGCCGGGCCAAAAAGGCGGGCAACAGACCCTGGCCCACGGGGATCCAGTGCACGCCGCAATCACAGCTCGTTAACCCCCGGTTACCCTCGTCTACTAGGCTGCGCTTGGTGCAGTACGGGTCGCGCCACCTGTCGCGCACAAAGCCGGGCGCACAGGACACGGCCCCGCCCAGGTCGTTGCAAACCCCAGCCAAGTAGCTGCAGCGATCGGGGGCGAGCAGAAAGCCTGCCAGCAGAGCGGGGCAGGAGACGACAGCCGTGGCCGGACCGTTGGGGTAGAGAGTGTTGTTGTGACGACAATAGAGGTAGTCCCCCGGCCGGCGCAGGTTTAGCATCATGTCTAGCCTCAGCGCCCGGAGCAGGGTCGGGTCCAGCTGTTTTTGCTTCAAGAAATCCTCTGTGACCAGCTCGCAGGTGATGTCCGTCCAGCTCGTGGGGCTGGACGTGAGATTTGGCAGGCCACTGACCGAAGATTTTTTGAAGCAGCTGAACCGCTTCCTGACAGGTTGTACGGCGCTGGAAAGACTACGGCTAGTATGTTGGGACATTGGCTTTAGCCCCGGACTGGAGTTTAGTATACCCAGAAGCACAAAACAGCTGGACGTGGATCTGGGGAATTTGTTTGAGCGCACGGAGAATCTCATTAACGACTGGCTGAGCAGGAGTGTAGCGGGTCTGCGGGGAATGCGCGTGGTGGTGAGGCGCAGCTATCGGTTCCACGAGAGTGCAGGGTGGGAGGCGCCCTGGCTGCGAGTTGCAGCCCCCAGCCTGGAAAGGCTAGAGCTCTCACACCTGCCTTTATCCTTGGGGGTGAGGGGCGGGCTGGTGTTTCCTGCTTTGCGGGAGCTACGCTTAAACGACTGCGATTACGGCGCGCTGGGGGATCTGCTAGAGCAGGGTTGGCTGTCGGTAACGAGTACGCCCCGGCTGTCTTGGTTGAGCTTGCAAGGTATGTCACGCTTTCGCCCCGAGGAATGGGCGTCGTTCCTCCACACGGGCTGCCTTTGCCTGCCACTGCCTGAATTCCCCCCGCGGGGTTTGCGGGTGCTTGAGCTTCGTGGCTTTACCTTTCGGGCCCGGAGCACCGAGTGGACCTTGCCGGAGACTCTGTGCGTTCTGCGTCTGGTGAGCTGCCGGATAGTGGGCAGCTCTGTAACTATCCGGCTGTCAGGCGCAGGGGTTCTGACTGAGCTGGTGTTGACGGACTGCTCGGGCCTCGACTCCCAGCCCAGCCCGTTAGAGAGTGTGCAAGAAAGAGAGCGAGCGAGACAGGGATAGGAAAAAAGAGGCAAGGGGGGGGGGGAGCAGATTCCTCCCCCCCCCCCCCGCCCCTCCCCTTCCCCTCGTTCCCTCCCGTCCCTCTCCCCTCCCCCCTCCTCCCTCCCCCGTTGCACACTTTTTGTCTCGCTTGCACTCGGCGCGGCGAGGGAGTGTTTTGATGTGTAATATGACGGGGAGTGTAAAGGCGCCAACGCCGACAGTGTTGGGACATTGTCACTGGCCCGGCTGCCTGCGGGAGTTTACCACGGCCGAGAGCAGCCCTTCTCTGCGAAGTTGTGGGCGTTGCTCTGCCGCTAGGTATTGTAATTTGGAATGCCAACATGAACACTGGGATGAGCACAAACGGGTTTGTAACAATCCGACTGCAGAGAGCGTTCAGCGGGCACAAGAAATGTATTTTGGAGACATGGTGGTGGGAATCAGGGAGCGGCGCGTGTATCAAGAACTCATACAGAAAGCCCAGAAGCATCATGGCGGTGGGCTGGTATACGTACTTTTGGGCGTGGAGAGCGAAGAAAGCGCGTACGTCCCCCGAGCCCGACTAGACGAATCAAGGTGGACGTGGCTGCGTACGCTGGAACAGAGCCAGGCTACGAAGGTGGCGAGTAAGCCCTTCCCAGCCCTGACGCTAAGTATCATATCGGTGCCGTACAAGGTAAGTTTCAAGGATTTTAAAAACAGGTATATACTGCAGAACCGAAATTTTTCTGTGCTGTCAGAAGAGGACGACAGGTTTGGGATGTACCGCCAAATGTCCAAATTACTAGGTTACGAGGCAAAGTGCAAGGCTCTGCTGAGGGCACCGAGCTGCGTCGTCTGCAAGAGTGAGCTGCTTGCAGAACTGCAGGCTTGCACGAGTTGTGCTTGCTATTTGTACTGCGAGCAATGTCAGGACCGGCACAAAGAAGCGTGCCCGATTCAAGACGAGGAGGAGGACGACGAGGATGAGCGGGAGGGCAGCACGTTGCTGGGGGAGCTGGTGCGACGGAAGACCCTGCGCAAGTACTTGCGTTTAATGAAGAAACCGCCCCCCAAATGCCGGACGCAGACCTACGATCGCCTGTGCTTTGTGGCCAGTAGGCTGCTGTTGGAGACAGCGATTGAGCTCGTGAGGCTAGCACCCCGTGCGCGCAACCGGGATGAGCTGCTGCGAGCTCAGCCCAAGGAGGCGGCCTTTCTACTGGACAAGGCGCAGGTGCCCGCACTCGGCCTGTTAGAGGCGCTGGACCGCGGCTTGCTTGAACAGCTCCTGCAGCGCTACATATCCACCCCGCTTAGAGCGTGACAGACAGATAAGTTGGCGCCAGAAAACAAAAAGAACACACACAAAAAAAAAGTTTTAATTAAAAAAAATCCAATGAACGTCTTCTACACTAGAACCTCAGCCCGACGAAAGGCACATTCTCTCCTCCAACCAGCGGCAGCGGGCCGGGCTGGGGACCAAAGATGTTGTTAGCGGCGGCAGCCAGAGTGAGTGGGTTGAGGGCTCCTTGTGCGCCCAAGCACACGTTGAAGATGCAGGTAGGGTGAGTGGCGAGGGCGGAGAGGGCGCGCAGCATCTGGGTGTAGCGTGCAATTTTGGCGGCGTCGAGCCTGAGGTCGCCCAGCTCGATGATCCATTCGATGCTCCTGAGGGTGTCGGTAGCGTGGTGGGCGCTGTCGGGGAGAAAAAGCCTGACAAGACTGCCGGGCAGGCGGCAGTTGGCGTGGTCGAGGAGCGTGCCGGTGGTTTCGTCAGCGAAGGCGGTGCCTGCGCCCATGAGGGCAAGCTTCCAGGCGCCAACCAGGTGCGTGATGCGCAGCTTCTGCAGGCCCTGCGAGCCGGTGGCGCTGCCGCAGGCTGAGCGTTCCCTGCACTGCCAGCGACTGATGTGATAGAGGGGTTCCAGGAGGTCGATGTCACAGTCTTGTATCTTAACGTCGAGTTGGGTGAGTTCGAACCTGGGCAGGAGCCCCGCCAGCAGCGACTGGAAGGCACAGGCCGAGGAGCACAGGCCGCTGAGCCTGTGTTCGTACAGGGCCAGATTACGCAGGCGTAGCTCGCACTGGAGCCCAGGCTGAGAAAGTTGCCAGGTGTCGACAAAGGACAGCAACTGACGCACCTGGGCGCCCTCGGCGCTGAACGCCCCCATGTCTAGCTTCAAAGAGAGGCGGAGCGGTCTGGCCAGGGCTACCTTGGCCAAGAGCCCCTGCGCGGGGTGGGGCGGCCGAGTGGTTTCTTCAAATGCCGCGAGGGAGATCTCTACCTGCAGGTTTTCCAGTTTGGGATAGCTGAGGGCAGGGGTGTGGGGCCAGGGAACAGAGGGGCCAAGGCAAGGGAGGAAATACGGGGAGAGGCGCCTCTGCACCAGACAACGCAGGTTAGGGAGCCGAGCGCAGGTCCGTCCGATCAGGGTTCCCTCAAACAATTGGCAGTCGTGGATGCGCAGTTCCTCCAGCGCGCCGAAATTGCCCTTGGCCACAAGCTCCTCGACCCGCGTGTCGTTCCAGAACTGGCCGTGCAGGTCTAGGCTGCGGACCTCCTGACAGTTCTTGGCGCTCACGCTGCACAGCGTGGGCAGCGATTCGCAGATACGCGACAGCTGCTCAAGTGCCACCGCGGGGCAGTCCGTGATCACAAGCTCCTGCAGACCCTGCAGATGCGCCAGTACCACCAGGTTGACTAGGCGCTCGTCCGTCCAGTAGGCTCCCGAGAGGCCCAGCGTGCCTTTCTGCTGCCACTGCCGCAACGCGATCTGCAGCCTGCCGAAGGCCTCCGTGCCCCCCTCGTCGGAGACTTCCAGGTGCAGTGACCACGGTTGAAGGTTCCCTACGTTTGCCTAGCATTTTTGTCTTTGGTCGCCAGGCGGCAAAGAAAAAGAGAGGGGGGAGGGAGACAGAGAGAAAAGTAGGGAGAAGAAGACAGGGGGGCGGGAGGAGTGTGTTTTGCGACCCCGCAGGCCTTTGCCAAGAAATACCCAATTTCACAAGTAGGGAAGAGGGGCGGGGCGCTGGGCGGGGGGGGGCGGGCCTGGGGCGGCAGCCGGGGGCTGGGACGCCACAAACGCGCCAGCCAACAGCCAGTCAAGGCCCACAGTCACAGCATGACGCGTACCAAGCGCACCGTCGGCCCCGGGGAGACCGAGGGCGTGCGACGGCGGAAGAAACACCGGGAGCACTCCAGCCCCGGCAAGAAAAGACACACGTCCGAGTCTGGCGGCAAGGCCAGCTCGCGCCAGGGGCATGATAAGGCAGGCAGCAGCACCAAGCGGAAGAAAAAGAAGACCAAGCAGCGTGACTCCCAGCGGGCCCGCAGCCGCTCCGCCCCGCCCCCGGAAAAAGACAGCCCGAAAGAGGAGCGCCGGGCCAAGCGCACGGTGCGCGCCAAGCAGGCCAGGCTCTTCCGGCGCAAGTTTGCGCGGGAACTCCGGCTGAGCCACCTGAAGCCGGCTCTGTGCAAAGCTACGTTCTACCGCCGGGTCATGCAGTGCATCCTGAGCCAGCAGACCAATGTCAGCATCGTCCAGGGCTTAGCCATGAAGGGCATTCTAGTGGCCTGCCAGCAGATTGTGCAAGACGTCTTTGACCATGGCAAGCGTATCATGGAGGTGCAGGGCAAAGAAACACTGATGGACAAACACTGGCAGCACGCGGTGTTCGAACGGCGGCTAGTGCAGTCCCGCCGCCGTATCGCGTAGGCCGCGGGAGCCCCGGGGCAGCCGGGATAGGGAGTAGGAAGTGAGGGGAACGCACAGGGGGTCCGGGGCCCATACAATTCATTAAAAAAAAGGACGCTACTAGTTTTTCTGTGCCAGCCCGGAGAGGGACACGACCCCGGCCGGCCCGGGTCAAGGGGAGCGGGCTGACCGCGCGGCGGCCAGTCCCTTGCAGGATCGCCGAGGGGGGGGGGGGGGGGGCGGCGCTTGTGCCTGGCCAACCAGGATTTCGGAGAAAAACTCGTTCCCCGTCGCCCACCGGCCTTTGTGCAGAGATTCCTGCGAGCCAAGGCCAGTGTCGGCCTGCCCTGTTGCTAAAGAGAAAGTTTTTTTTAACTAGGTCAACAATCAAGCTGCGGCAGCCTTGGGCTCTTTTTCTCTCTCTCTCTCTCTCTCTCACTTTCTCTCTCTCTCTCTCTCTCTCTCTCTCTCTCTCTCTCTCTGGGGGGCCGGGATCCGCGGCCGGCGCATGCCAGCGGACCGAGGCCCCGGTGGAGAGACCGGCCTGTCCTGTGCCCCCAATTTCTTTTTACCAAGTCCGCAGCCCAAGCTGTGACAACCCGTGGTTCTGCCTGACTCGCTCAGAGCTGCTGGCAGGGGGGGAAAGAGCCCGCGGAGAGGAAGGCCGCGGGGCTCCTCAGCCGCCGAGCCCTGCCTGGCGGTAGCTCTCCCCCCCCCTCCCCCCGGGCCTACCCGGCAGGTCCGGGCCTGCTGGCGGGCCCTGCGCCTAGTAGGCGGCCGTCTTCCGCCGTTTCGGCAGGTGGAGGCGCACGCCCTGCTGCTGGGAGCATATCTCCCGCAGTTGTTGCAGGCTGAACAGCGTACAATCTTGGCTTACTAGCCGCGGGCAGCCCGCGAGCTCGATGTAGGCATTCGGAACCCACCCTGCCGGAACGGTTAGTTTGTCTAGTACCGGGCAGCTAGCCAACGTCAGCTGAAATCTTCGGCAATGGCCTAGGCCGGCAGGCAGCACTAGCTCAGTCAGGGCAGCGCAGTTTCCTATAGACAGCGCAACCTCTCCACTTGGGCTAAGTCGGCTGGCAGCACGAGCTTAGCCAGAGCGGAGCAGCCCGTGATCGCCAGCTCCAGCTCCGTCACGCCGGGCATGGCTGCTGGCACTGCGAGCTCCGTCAGAGCGGGGCAGCCCGTGATCGCCAGCTCCAGCCCCGTCACGCTGGGCAGGGCCGTTGGTAACACGAGCGCTGGCAGAAGTTGGCAGTCTTGTACCCGGAGCGTGAGCTCCTGGCACACTGGTAGCTCGACGGGCAGCCCGAGCCAGGCCAGAGCGGGGCAGGCGGTGACCGTCAGCTCCAACTCTTCCACGCTGGGCAGGGCCGTTGGTAACACGAGCGCTGGCAGACGTTGGCAGTCCTGCACCCGGAGCATGAGCTCCTGGCACACTGGTAGCTTGGCGGGCGGCACGAGCTTGGTCAGAGCGGGGCAGGCGGAGATGGTCAGCCCCCACTCCGCCACGCTGCGCAGGGCCGTTGGTAACACGAGCGCTGGCAGACGTTGGCAGTCCTGCACCGTCAGCGTACAGGCCGTGTAGTTCAGCCACCCGGTCAGGGGGAGCTCGAGCTCCTGCAGCGCGGGGCATTCCTCGACCGTCACGCCTGAACGGGAACCCAGTCTTACCTCCTCCGCGTCATCCTGCTCCTGCAGCCTCCCTATCAGCGGCAGTCGCAGGGCCTCGAGCTGGTGGCAGCTCTTGGCGGTCACAGTGAACGCACCCCGTACCTGGGCCAGCGCGGAGAAGTCACAGGTCCGCAGCTCGGGGCACTCCAATTCTACCTGGACCGGCCCCGCTACATTCCAGAGCTTAGGCAGCGACAGCTCTTGGAATGCTGGGCAGTCCTTGAGGCACACCGACAGTTCACAGCCTACTTGCGCTAACAGAGGCAAAGCAAACTTCTTTAGGCCGGGACAGCGTTTGAAGCTGACGCGGCTCCTCCTAGACTCGCCTCGCCCCCGCACCAGCCGCAGCTCCGGTAGCGTAAACTCCTGTAGGTTCTCGCAGCCCCGGAATTTTAGCCAGAGCTCTTGATCCACCAGACGCAGCAAGGGCAAGTTTACCCGCGTAACGTCGGAGCCCTGTATTTTGAGCACGCAGCCCCCGCCCCATACTTTGCTGAGCAGCGGCAGGTCTAGGTTTTTGAACACAGGGCAGTTCTCGAGGGACACACTCAGGGACCCCCCGAAAGCGGGCGCGTCGTCGTCCTCCGCTGGGCCTCCTCGGTAAGAGCTGCCAACCTCCTTCTTCCCGATGGTACACAGCAGGGGCAAAGTGCAGTTACGCAGCCCGGTACAGTCCTCGAAATGTAGCCTCAGGCCACGCTCCTGTCCCCAGCCCTGGCCCACGGCCGGCCGGTGCGCGAGCCGTTGTAACAGGGGCAGAGTGAAAGCAGTGAGGCGCTGGCAGGCACAAAAGTCCAGGCCCAGCAGGTAGCCCACCGATGCCAATTTAGGCAAGGTAGCCTCTGCCAGGGTGTCGCACCCGTGGAACCCGAACTCGGCCTCTTCGTGTACCTTGCACAAATGTGGTAGTGCGAAGCCGGACAGGCGTGGACAGCTACGGAGTTCCACGTCAAGGTTTCCGGCCACGACGGCCAGCTTGGGCGCGTGGAACAGTGCGAAGTCCAGCAACGGCGGGGCGGCGGGCGCTGCTGGGCGGGGCGAATAATAGCCAGGGGAAGGCTTGGTAGGGAGCAGTCGTACGTGCAGGCACCTGGCTCGCGCCAGCCGTGGTAACAAAAGCTCGCTCAGGGTCGTACACGCGTACAGCCCCAGCGTGAGGATTCCCTCCGTGGCGCAGAGCTCCGGCCAACTCAGGGTAGTCAGCTGGTGGCACTGGTTCGCCTCCCAGTGCAGATCCCCGTTCCCTGGCTTGACTTGCAGCGCAGCGGCACAGCTGCCGCGAAGGCCCACTCGGACCGGCTGTGGGCTGTCGCCGCTGCGCAAAGAGGTGTCGATGGTGGTGAGGGCCGGACAATCCTCGAAGAGTAGCGCTGGCTGCGAGGAGGGGCGCCGTTTGTGCCGCTGCGCTTGCTGCGTAAAGACAAACCGTTGCAGTAGCGGCAGGCAGGACAGGGTGAACTCGGGGAGGGTTTTCCCTGGCTCCGGCAGGACGGTTTGGGTAAACTCGAGCGCCGTGACCTGGTCCAGGAACGGCTGCGCGCCGGCTCCTGTCCTGGCGAGCTTCAGGTACGTGCATTCGTCTACGGCCAGGTGATGCAGGCATAGCCGCCGGACGGGGAAAGCCTGGGGTCCCGCGAAGAGGAAGTACCCCGCGTTCTGGCTGGCGAGCTCGGCCAGCTCTTGGTCACGGCCCGCGGGGTAGCTTTCGCCCCGGGAGATGACCAGTTCGGGGACCACAAAACTGCCGTTCTGGGCGCTGGCCCCGAGCCCAAGCCTAGCCGCGACGCCGAGCGAGTGCCAGTAGCTTGCCCTGCGCAGCTGCACATCGGTGTTAGAGCGGGTAGCGGCCGTGCGCACAACGGGGTGGACTGTGCCCACTGGAGGAATTAGCAGGGGAGCAAACGCCAATATGTCAGGCCCGCCCCCGGCCAACGCGTCGCCGGCCTTTCGCCACGCGGCTGGCTCTATCTGCAGGGCCTGGTAGTTGTTGCTGGCCCAGCCTTGGATTTCCGTCAGGCGGACCCCCGGCTGGGCGACGAATTCGGCCAAGAGCAGTGCTAACTGTAGGTTATTTCTGTCGGCAACAGGCAGCCGCAGACTGCGCAGATGCAGATAGTTCAGCAAGGCGCTTCGTTCTCTAGCGGCTGTGCGCTGGGCGGGCAACAACATCCGGCACACCCTGAGGCCGCGGGCGCTGTCCGTGGCGGTTAGGAATCCTGGGAGGTTGGTGTTGGCGGAGACCAGGGCCCCCGTCGAGACCGAAAGCCGGTCGCAGCTGGCGCATTTCCTCTCCCGTGCTTGGCTGGGGCCGGCCCTTTTTTTTTCTTCGGCCATGTTGCATCTTGGGAAATAGACCGCTGCGCGGCCTTGGCTCCGCCGGCGCGCTCTCTTCTTCTCTTGCTACCCCCCCCCCCCTTCCTCTCCTTTCGCGCCCAGGGGAAGGGAAAGGGGGGGGGGGGGGCGGCACGGGCCGGGCGCATGCGCGCGGGCCGCCGCCGGCGCCCGCCCGCGGGCACGGAGGGGAGGGGGGAGGCTGTCGCGCGAGCCCCCGCCGCCGGCGCCCGCCCGCGAGCACGGAGGGGGGGGGAGGCTGGCGCGCGAGCCCCCGCCGCCGGCGCCCGCCCGTGGGGCACGGAGGGGGGGGGGGGGAGGCTGGCGCGCGAGCCCCCCCCCCCCTGCACGTGCTCGGCGCGCGCTCTTTTCCAGGGAGGAAGGGAGCGCGTCCGCTTCACTTTCCGCCCGGCGTAGAACGTAAAGCATGCTGCAGCTGGACCACGAGGACGATTATCCTCTGCTAGACTTCCTCCCGCCGCTGGTGGTGAGTGGCTCCCCCGGCGCCCACCCCTCCTCACCACCAGCGGGCTCTCCCACCCTGCCTCAACCACTACCTGACCCGCAAGACTGGCATCTCGCTAGCCCGGGTAGCCTGTTGGCCGACAGTAGCGGACAGTGCGCCGCTTCGGACACACCCGAGCGTGGCGCTGTACCTGGGCCACCGGACGGCGTGCCTTGGGCCCAGGGCGACCCCTCGGGCGACCCCCCGGGCGGCGGGAAGGCCGTGCTGGAGGTAGCGGCGCTGCAAGAACTCTGGGCCGAATGCGAGAAGGAGGGAGCTTTGCTCGCAGGCCTGTTCGACCGCCTGGTCGCCCGGGGAGGTAGCCGCACCCCGGTGCTCAGGCCGACGACCAGGCCGGCGCAGGGCCTGTGGTCCTTTGGTGGTGATTACAACGTGGCGGTCCTGCCCGGCCCGGGCGACGACGGCAGGGGGGCAGGCAGAAGCTGGGGCGGGGCTCTGGCTGGGGCCGCGGCCGCCCCTAGCGCTACCGCCCGGTTCGGGGCGCACACGCGCACTCAGGCGCGGGACTTCGCCGGCCCCAAGGCCAGGAAGACGGAGCCCGCACAGGACGCCGCGTCGCGGGCGGAACGACCCCCCGCGGACCAGCGCAGGCACGATCGCCCCGACAAGGAAAAGATGTGCCGGGACGAACGCAACGGCTACTTGCGGGAGCTGAAGGACCTGCTGAGCCTGCCCGAGAATACACAAGCTAACACGGTGTTGGCGGAAACCGTGTACAAGGTGCGCGAAGTCGTGACCACTAGTATCTCCCGCGAGCTAGAGTGTCCGCTGCCCTTCCGTCGCGCCCGGGGGCTCGGTAAGAACAAGAACGAGAATGAGCGGCGCAAGGAGTTGGCGCTCATGTGCCGCGAGATGACTGCGCGCCTGGGCCTGGGCAAGACCACGTACAACCAGGTTATAGCGCGCGCGCTGGACGTATTGAAGAGCACGGTGTGCTATGGCCCGGGCGCTCAGGACTTGGAAGTCTCCCCCCTCGTCCATCAGCCGTCCTTTCTGTAAAGCGGCGGGCGTGGCCGGCCGCCTCCTCTCTATTAAAAGCTCAGGCACCGGTCCAGGGCACAGCACCCGGCGAGGTTGGAAGCCGGCCGGGGCTAGGTAGCGCCGGCGGTACGGAGGGGGGGGGCCGGGGGGGGCTTCGGTCTGAGGAGTACCGGCGCGGCGCGCCCAGATCCGCCGCCCTGACTTTCCCCCCTCAGGAAGGGGGAAGCACTTTTCGCCCCGGTCCGGGTGGTGGCTGGGGAGGGGCTGCCGGGTTCTACGGTCAACTCGTGGCCGGCCGCGCTAGGACGCCAGGCCACGTCCGCCGGCGCCCCGGCGCCCAGAGGACCGCAGCTAGACTTTTTAATTGGCTGCTCAGGCACACCCCGGCCGGCCAAACTAAGCCCGCTCGCTGTCACTGTCTGCCGCGCGGGGCGGCGGTCATTCGTAGAAACTGCACAGGGGGCCGCGGTCCGGGCCCGTGTCTGGCGCGGGCACTGCCGCCTGCATGCCGCCGGGCGCCTGGCCGTCACCGGCGGGCGTCTGGCCAGTAGGGCCGGCGGGGCAAGTAGGACCGGCGGGGCCAGTAGGACCGGCGGAGGCGGCCGGCGGCGCCTGGTAGTCTGGGGGCGGCGGGGGGGCCGAGTCCGCCTGCGTGACGGCCGCCGGGTCGAACGCGTAGTTCACAAAAGCCCAGTCGTCCTCCTCCCGCGGCTGTCCCCCGGGGGCGACGGCGCCGGGGTCCGGCCCCAGGGCGCACACCGGCCCGGCCTCGTCGTCCGAGGCGCCGAGCACATAGACGGACGAGTCCAGGGGCACCTCTTCTGCCGGGCCCAAGGTGCAGGCAGTAGGTAGGGCGGCCGGGCCCCCGGGAGCCGGGGAAGCGGCGGACACGCCCTCTAGGGGAGGGGCGGCGGCGGACACGCCCTGTAGGGGAGGAGCGGCGGCGGACACGCCCGCCGGGGAGGAGCGGCCCCCCCGGCGCCGGGCCGCGAGGCGGGTGGAGATGGGCTGCGGTGGCGGCGGCGGCGGGGCGAGCGCTGCCCGGACCTGGGCGAGGGGGAGCGTACGCGCCGGACCCCGGGGGGCCGGCGTTCGTGGGAGCGGCGCGGCCGAGGCCCCGCTGGCGGGCTGTGGCTGCGCGGCCGCCCCTCGGCCGAGCTGCGACTGCGCGGGCGGAGCGCCCTGCCAGCTTCCTCCTCGGCCTCGCGGGGGGCCGGGCAGTGTCCACCGCGCGGGGGGAGAGCCCGCCCAACCCCCAGGCGAGGTTCGTGCACGCGAGTGCGTACACCTCGGACGGCCCCGTGGGCCCAGGGGCGGGGAAGAACGGGCACAGGTACACGGGCCCCGCGGGGGGCGCGGCCCCGCGGGGGGCGCGGCCCCGCGCGCGATCAGCGCCAGCCGGCCGCCGCGACCGCGCACCCCGGCGCCCAGCGCCGGGCACAGGCGGCGCAGGCAGTAGTCCAGGAGGGGCAGGTCGGTGTCCGGCGTAAAGTGGTGGCAGTTGCTGAGCTCGACGCGGCAGCGCGACGCGCGCAGCAGCCTGACCGTCCCGTTCCAGAACTCGGCGCTGCACCCCGGGTCGTACAGCGCCCGGGCCGGCAGCAGGCGCGCCAGGGCCCGCCCCGCCCGGCCGTACTCTGCCGCCGGCTCGGCCTGGCCGGCGGGCGGCGGCGCCCAGCGCTGCCCCAGGGCGTCGATCAGCACGTCCAGCAGCCCGGCGGGGGCCCCGCACAGCCACGCCAGCAGCAGCGCGTCCGCCGCCTCGCCGGCGCTGCCCCCCGCCCGGGCTAGGGCCTCGGGCCCGGCCGTACCCTCGGCCACGGCGCACGCCAGCTGCCAGAGAACCAGCACCAGCTCGCTGCGCGGCGCAAAGTCACGCCAATAAAGCTCGGCCAGCCAGGGCGAGCCCCGGCCGCCGGCCGCCGCGTACGGGATGCGCCAGGGCACCTCCAGCTGCCGGTCGTTGCCGCCCCCCCCGCAGCCGGCACAAGGAGTGCTCCGCCAGGCGCAGCACTAGCTCGGCGCGGTCGCGGTCCGCCGACACGACCGACAGGGAGCCCCGTTCCAGGCCCCACACCGTCTGCACCCCGCGCTCGCGCCAGCGGGCCCGCAGCGCTCGCCACAGCTCGCACCAGAAGTACGCCAGCGGCCGGGCGTCGCCGGACTCGGGGTCCAGCAGTCCCGTCGCCCGGCCGCGGCCGGCCAGGGCCAACAGGACCTCCCCGCCCCAGACCAGGCAGCCGCGCCCGAGCACGGCGGGGGGCGAACGCGCGCAGGCTCGCGCCCAGCTCCGGGCGTCCTCCAGGCACGCCGGCGGCGGCAGCCCCAGCCGGGGCGCTTGTTCCCGCAGCCACCCCTCGCCCGGGCCTCCGCGCAGCAGCGCCCACGACGAGCCGACCGGATCCTGCAGCAGCGCCAGCGGAGCGCCGCGCACCAGCTCCGCGTAGCGCCTGCCATCGCTGTAACGCAGCCGGGCGGCCGGCGCTCGGCCCGGCGGCGACGACGGGGATGACGAGGACGAGGATGACGAGGACGAGGACGAGAACGACGAGGACGAGGACGGCCGCAAGGACGAGGATGACGACGACGAGGATGACGAGGACGGCCGCGAGGACGAGGATGATGAGGACGAGGACGAGGACGGCGACGACGAGGACGAGTAAGGCCGCCAGGACGAGGACGGCGGCGGCGGGGGCCCCCAGTCAGGCGGCGGCGGGCCGAGCCCGGCCCACGCGTCCACCACAGAGCGGACCCCGTCGTGAGGGGCGGGCAGTGCGTGCCGCTCGCTTCCGACAGCGCACGCCGCTCCTCGGGCCCGGTCGTCGCGGGCAGCACGAAGAGGCACGTGCCCAGGCGCCGCCGCCAGTACTCGGACCCCGGCCCCCTAAACAGCGGCACCAGCGACGCCGCCACTCCGCGGCGCGCGGCGGGCTCGTCCGGGAACGACACGACCAGCCACGGCAGCAGCTGCGGGTCCGCGTCCAGGGCCGTCCGCAGCGCGTCCCACGGTTCCGGGCCGCCCGGCGGCCAGGCCACCCACAGGCCGGGCGGCGCGGACCCCGGGGCCAGCAGTTGGGTGAGGTTCGCGGGGGAGCCCCACGCCGTCCGGGCGCCCCAGGCAGCGCACCACTGCCGCACGTAGGCAGGGGGCGGGCCGCCCAGGGACAGATAGCAGGGCCGAACGCCGCCGCTCCCCCCGGGCGGCCGGCCGCGCGCGCCCGTGAGCAGGGCCCAGACCACGACCAGCCGCGCGCGCTCGTCTTCGTCGGCGGCCAGGGCCCACACGGGGCCCAGCTGGTGCTGCAGCAGCGCAAACAGCACGCCCCGCACCCGCGGCACCCGCAGCTGGCACCAGGACTGGCCGCCGAGCCCCGCCGCCACGTCCCGCACGTGCCGCTCCAACTGCGCGCAGCCCGGCAGCGACACGGTCCAGGCCCCGCCGAGCGCCGGCCGCCCCGGGTCCAGCGCGGCCCTAAAGTCCTGCACGGGGAGGCCGCCCAGCCGCTCGGCGCGGCCCGGCTCCGACGGCCGGCCCTGCAGCCACTGGCTCACGTGCTGGTCGTGCGGGTCGAACACCCAGCCCCCGGGCGGCGTGTCTTGCCGCCGCAGCCACCGCAGCGCCGCCGCGACGCTCGCGTCCTGGAACGAGGCGTCGCCGCGCTGGACCAGGCACCACGGGCCCAGCGCCGCGTTGTCCGCCGTCGCCACCCACGCGTCCGGGTAGCGCAGTGGCAGGGTGGCCTGCGCGGGCGCGGCCGGGGCAGTAGCAGCGCTGGCCCTCCTCCACGACCCAGCGCCACACCTCGTGCGTGTCCCCCGTGACCAGGGCCGCCACTACCCGCAGGCCGGGGGCGGTGCGCTGGCCGCTGGGCCTCGTCTGGCTCAGCACGTGCCGCAGGACCTGCCCCCCCAGGAAGACGGCCGCGGGGTCCGGATTCAGGTCCGCCGTCAGGCACTGGCGCTGGAGGTAGGCCGCGCTCAACCCCACGCGCAGGCGGGCCTCTTGCGCCGGGGTAGTTACCTCCGCCGAGCTGTGCTGTGGCTGGGCGCTCAGCAGCAGCCTGACGTAGCTCACCGCCTCCTTACCCAGCCCGACGTCCAGCAGCCGGTCGGCCACGTGCTGGTTCTGCAGGAACAGCGCAAAGCGTGACCAGGCGTGGTCGATCGTGCTCGCACAGCCGCGCTGTCCGGGGGGGTCGGGCCTAGCAGCGCCTGCACGGCGCTCACAAACCAGGCCGGGTACGGCCAGGCCGGCGCGGCTGCCGGCCCGGCGGGCGGGCCAGACGAGGGCGGGCCCGACGGGGGCGGCGCTGCGCTCCTGGCTAGCAGAGTACGCGTCATGGTTCTTTCTGGAGCCGACGAGGCCCCGCGCCGCGGCCACGCCCGCCCCCCTCCCCCCGGGCTGGCCGGGGACGCCCCCTGGCCGCGGCGCGCTGCCACCCCCCCGGGGGCGGGGCGGGGCCCGGTGGGGGGGGGGGGCGGGCCGCGCGCGTGGACGCTGCCCTGTGGCCTCCCGGGGGGGGGGGGGGGCGTGCTCCTCTTCCCCTTCCCCCCTCCCCGCTCCCCACTCTCCCCACGCCCCCGCTGCCACCGGGCCGGCCCCCCACCCCAGGCCGCCGGCATGCCGGCGGCCGGGGACGCTGTCTCACCCCCCCTCCCTGCCTCCCTTCTCCCACCTGCTAAACCACCACGCCCTGGCCTTCGATGCACACCAACGGCGCCCGCCAGCTGTGGCGCCCGTGGCCCCTCCTCCTCCTGCTCGGGTGGCTGCGGGCCGCCGGCGCCGGGTGCCTGAACCCGCTCCAGTGCCCGACGCCAGAGGAGGCGTGCCCCCCGGTCGTGTGCTCCGGCGGCGCCACGATCCTCGAGCTGACGACGGCGGCCCCGCAGGACACGTTCGTGTGGCCCCTGTGGTCGCCCGCCGCCCCGACTGCGCGCCGGCGCCGCCAGGCCCAGGCCGGGGCCGTCCCGACGTCGTTCACGGTCGACTGGGGGGACGGCTCCAGCCCCACGCCGTGCCTGGACGCCGGCGCCGCGCCGTGCGCGCACACGTACGCGCTGGCCGGCACGTACACGGTGACGGCTGACCCCGGCGGGCGCTACCCCGTGCGCGGCTGGGCGCTGACGCTCGCCTGGCACGCCACGGCGCCCGCGGGCCTGCGGCTGAGCCGCATCCTGCGGTGGGGGGAGCTGCGTTTCCACGAAACGAGCGGCTACCACCTGTACGCGGCGCCGGGGCTGGCGTACGTGCCCTCGCTGAATTCGCTGGCGGACGCCGGGCTCGTGCAGAGCTGGGACTACAGCTTCGCGGGCCTCACCACTCCGTTGCCGGATCTGAGCTACGGGCTCAACGTGTCGGGCGCCGAGTCGGCGGTCGGCGTGTTTGAGGGCTCTGTGGGCCCGCGTGGCCTGGACGGCACCCAGGGCTGGGATACACGCAGCCTGCGCAATGTGAGCCGAGCGTTCGCGGGCCTGCCTGCGCTGACAGAGCTCGATCTGTCGCGCTGGGACACCGCCCGGCTCGAGGATGTCACGGAGCTGTTCGCGGGCAGCGCGGCGCTCAAGCGCACTGGCGCCGGCGGCTGGACGTCGCTGCCGAGCCTGTCGCGCTTCTCGGGGCTGTTCTGGGGCCTGGGCAGCAACTTCCGGGAATCACTCGCCGGCTGGTCGACGCCGGCGCTCGCGCCGGGCTCGGCCGACTGCTCACAGCTGGCGCGATACACTGCACTCGACCAAGCGCACTGGCCCGCCGCGTGCTCGCGCTCGCTCTTTCTGGCGCTCGTGCGCACGCAAGCCACCAACACCAATTCCACGCTGACGCTGTCGCCCGCGGCCGGCCAGGGCCAGGGCGGCACGTACGGCGTGGACTGGGGAGATGGATCGGCGCCCGGCTCGTGTGCGCACGCCAATGGCGCCGTCTGCAGTCACACATACACGGGCGCCGGCGACTACTGGCTGCGCTTGAGCGGCCGCGTGGATGGGCTGTGGTACGTGACCGGCGCACAGGTCGTGCAAGTGATGGTGTGGGGCGACGTGCAGCTGTACCACCCCGTCGGCAGCACGACGCCGCTCTTCGCGGCCCCCGGCACCACCACGCCGGGCGCGCTGCGCTACCTGGCGCCGACGGCCGGCTCGCGGGCCCTGCACGGCATGGCGCCCGAGTACCTAATGTATGGAATGAGCGACTTCGTGGGCGACGCGCGCGACTGGGACTGGTCGTGGCTCACGCCCGCTACCCACCCTCAGGGCTTCTTGAGCATGTTCCAGGACTGCAACAAGTTCAACCAGGATCTCGAAGACTGGGAAACGAGCTGCGTGACTGGCCTGGAGAACACGTTTATGCATGCGTGGGCCTTCAACGGCAGTATCAGGAGCTGGGACACGAGCCGGGTCACCACCCTAACAAGGACTTTCTACCACGCGCACGCCTTCGACCAGTCGATCGGCGACTGGGATGTTAGCCAAGTCACCAGCCTCTATGAGACCTTCTATGATGCGTACGCCTTTAACCAGCCGATCGGCTTCTGGGACGTTAGCAGAGTCACCAGCCTGCGCGCGACGTTCGCGGAAGCGTACGCCTTTAACCAGCCGATCGGCGGCTGGGACGTTAGCAGTATCACCAGCCTGAAGGGGATGTTCTTCAATGCGTACGCCTTTAATCAGCCGATCGGCGACTGGGATATAAGAAGGGTCACTGACCTAAGCGTGGTTTTCTCCTGTGAACCGCCAGGCGGGTGTGTGTTTAACCAGCCTCTGGGCAGCTGGGACGTGTCGGCCGCCATGTCCGTGCGGCCCGAGGCTATGATCTGGGGCATGTTCGCTGGCAATTGCGCCTTTGATCAAAACATCACAGCCTGGAACCTGTCCGCCGCGATATATCCCACAGGTATTTGCCAGAAAATGTTCAATGCTAATGGGATCTACCCGTTGGCCCTGGGTATCTAGCCTAGCAACCTGCCAGCTGCCTGCCGCCGCTCCTACAGGCAAGGGTGTGGTATTTCTGCTGGATTGTGGTAAGAAACTAGGCTGTACGATGCAAGACCCGCAAACCCCTGTCCTCTTGCGTGCTTTCTGGTGCTCGCTCTGCCTGGGCACTGCCAGGAAGAAAGTGTTAGGGGGGCAGGGGGCAGTTAGTTCCTTGGTGGGCAGTGAGACGCCGGAGCCGACCGTCCGGTGCTAGCAGAAAAGACACAGCCCCAGCTAGAGTCACGCAGCCCCCCCCCCCCCCTTATCACAGCCTGATCTGGCGCGTGACGATGGCATTCTGGAAGGCTTCTCTTTTTCCTACTGGCGCAGCGAAGGTTTGTCTTGCTTTGGGGAAGCTGATGTGTGCTTCTTGCCTAATAAACTCTAGTTAGTGGTTAAGCTTTCTGTCCACAGACGTCCACGGCGTACAGCGTAGTCGCCAGAGAACAGGGACAAGAGGAATGCCTCCGGCGGGGGAGGCTGTGCTAGAGACAAAGAAACACAATTTTCTGCCCTGTAGAGGTCGAGGTCGTCCAGCCCGAGCGCGCGCCGCTAAGACCCTGCTTGTCAAAGGCAGGAGGGGTAAGGAGTGTGCCTCCGGTGGGGAGGGCTGCGCTGCAAAGGGAGGGGGAGGCCAGGGGGGGGGGGGGCCAGGGGGGGGGGGAGTCCCTTCTCTTCACTCTCCCCCGGGGCGCCACGCTGGCGGCGGGGGCGCTGGCGGCGGAGGCGCTGACTGCTGCCCCTCACTCGGCCCCCCCCCCCCCCCGCCCTTGCTAAACCACCCGCCCCGGCTCCACCTGATGCACACCAGCCCGGCCTGCCGGCTGTGGCGCCTGGGGCGCCTGCTCTGGTGGTTCCGGGCCGCCAGCGCCAAGTGCCCTTACCCGCTCCAGTGCCCGACGCAGGCCGAGGCGTGCCCCCCGGTCGCGTGCCCCGGCGGCGCCACGATCCTCGAGCTGACGACGGCGGCCCCGCACGACACGTTCGTGTGGCCCCTGTGGCCGCCCGCCGCGCCGGCCGGCCCCACGTCGTTCGTGGTCGACTGGGGGGACGGCTCCCCTCCCACGCCGTGCCTGGACGCCGGCGCCGCGCCGTGCGCGCACACGTACGCGTTGGCCGGCACGTACACGGTGACGGCGGACCCCCGCGGACGCTACCCCGTGCGCGGCTGGTCGCTGACGCCGGCCTGGCACGCCGCGGCGCCCGCGGGCATGCGGCTAAACCGCCTCCTGCAGTGGGGCGAGCTGCGCTTCCACGAGACGAGCGGCTACCACCTGTACGCGGCGCCGGGGCTCACGTACGTGCCCTCGCTGGCCTGGCTGCCGGACGCCGGGCTCGTGCGGAGCTGGGACTACAGCTTCGCCCGCCTCACCACTCCGCTGCCGGACCTGAGCTACGGGCTCAACCTGTCGGGCGCCGTGTCGGCGGTCGGCCTGTTCGAGGGCTCCACCGGCCTGCGCTGCCTGGACGGCACGCAGGGCTGGGACCCGCGCCGCCTGCGCAACGCCAGCCGGGCGTTCGCGAACCTGCCGGCGCTGGCCACGCTGGACCTGTCGCGCTGGCACACCGCCGCGCTCGAGGACGTGAGCGAGCTCTTGGCTGGCGGCGCGGCGCTCACGTGGACGGGGATCAGCGGCTGGATGTCGCTGCCGGGGCTGCGGCGCTTCGACCAACTGCTGGCGGGCGTCTCGCCCGACTTCCGGGAACTGGGGGCCTTCGCCAGGTGGGCGACCCCGGCGCTCGCGCCGGGCTCGGTCGACTGCACGCGGCTGGCGCCGTACACGGCGCTCGGCCAGGCGCACTGGCCCGCCGCGTGCTCGCGCTCGCTCTTCCTGGCGCTGGTGCGGGTGTCCTACCCTAGCGCCGTCGTCGCCCTGGCGCTGTCGCCCGCGGCCGGCCCGGGCGCCGCGTACGGCGTGGGCTGGGGGGACGGGTCGGCGCCCGGCTCGTGCGCGCACGCCGACGGCGCCGTCTGCAACCACACGTACACGGGCGCCGGCGACTACTGGCTGCGCCTGAGCGGCCGCGTGGACGGGCTGTGGTACGTGGCCGGCGCGGAGGTCGTGGAAGTGGTCGCGTGGGGCGACGTGCAGCTGTACCACCCCGTCGGCAGCGGGACGCCACTCTTCGTGCCCCCCGAACTGGAAGAGTGGGGCGCGCTGCGCTACCTGGCACCTACGGCTGGCTCGCGCGCCCTGCGGGGCGTGGCGCCCGAGTACCTGCTGATCGGGATGGGCGAGTTTGTGGGTGACGCGCGCGACTGGGACTGGTCGTGGCTCACGCCCGCCACGCACCCCCAGGGCTTCCTCCACCTGTTTTACGGCTGCGCCAAGTTCAACCAGGACCTGGACGGCTGGAACACGAGCGGCGTGGCTAGCCTCGCCTCCACCTTCCAGTATGCGTCGGCCTTCAACGGCAGCCTCGGGGGCTGGGACACGAGCCAGGTCACCAGCCTGGGCTGGACTTTCAGCGGCGCGCGGGCCTTCAACCGGCCGATCGGCGGCTGGAACACGAGCCGGGTCACCAGCCTGCAGTCGACCTTCAACAAAGCGTACGCCTTTAATCAGCCGCTCGGCGGCTGGGACGTGAGCCGGGTCACCAGCCTGCAGACGACGTTCGCAAACGCGTACGCCTTTAACCAGCCGCTCGGCGGTTGGAACACGAGCCGGGTCACCGTGCTAGGGGCGGCGTTCCTGAATGCGTACGCCTTCAACCAGCCGATCGGCGGCTGGGACGTAAGCCGTGTCTTGTACTTGAGCTACGCTTTTGCCTGTGAACCAATGGGCCAGTGCGTGTTTAACCAGCCGCTGGGCAGCTGGAACGTGTCGGCTGCCCTGGCGACAGGGGACTATGTAGCAGTGTTCGGGGCAACTGCGTCTTCGATCAGAACCTCACGGCCTGGCACGTAGCGGCCGGGAGCGCCACGACCTGCAGGCAGATGTTTCAGCCTAAAGGGATTAGCCAGCCTGGCGTAGGTATCAGGCCGAGCAACCTGCCAGCCCTGTGCAACGGCTCCTACGTGCAAGGGTGTGGTCGTATTCAGTAGCTAGGACACCAGTTACGGCGGAAACACTCGCGCGGGGGCCGAAACCCGGGGCAGAGCAGCAGGTCCCTGGCCTGCTGGTGCTCGCAGCACCACCCAGCAGAGGTAGTTCTGGGAGAGGGGGACGCTTCTCTCTTCTGACTGGCGCAGCGAAACTTAGCCTAAATCTGGGACAGCTGCTGTGTGCAGCCTCTGCCTAATAAACTCGAGTTAGTGCCTAAGCTTTCTGTCCACGGACGTCCACCGCGCACATTGCCACCAGCAGAGAGGAGGTTTTCCTCTCCTGTTTGGGGTCGGCCGGCCCGACGCACGGGGCCGCCTCCCCCCCCCCCCCCGGGCGGCGGGGAAGAAGGGCGGCGGGGAGGAAGGGGGACAGGAGGGGGGGCGAGTCCTCTTGCTCCCTGCCCTGCCGCGCCACGCCAGCGGCCGGGGACGCCGTCTCCCCCCCTGGCCACCCTTCCCCCACCTGCTAAACCACCAAGCCCGTGAGATGCACCAGCTCGGCCCTGCCCGCCAGCCGTGGCGCCCGTGGCCCCTCCTCCTGCTGTGCGGGTGGCTGCGGGCCGCCGGCGCCGGGTGCCCGTACCCGCTGCAGTGCCCGACCCAAGAGGAGGCGTGCCCTTCGGTCGTGTGCCCCGGCGGCGCCACCATCCTGGAAATCACGACCGCGGCCCCGCAGGACACGTTCGTGTGGCCCCTGTGGCCGCCCGCCGCGCCGGCGGTGCGCCGGCGCCGCCAGGCCCAGGCCACCGTCCCGACGTCGTTCACGGTGAACTGGGGGGACGGCTCGCCCCCCACGCAGTGCCTGGACGCCGGCGTTGCGCCTTGCGCGCACACGTACGCTGCTCCCGGCACGTACACGGTGACGGCAGACCCCGGCGGACGCTACCCCGTGCGCGGCTGGGCGCTGGCGCCCGTCTGGCACGCCACGGCGCCCGCAGGGCTGCGGCTGCGCGCCGTGAGGCAGTGGGGAGAGCTGCGCTTCCACGAGACGAGCGGCTACCATCTGTACGCGGCGCCTGGGCTCGCGTACGTGCCGACGCTGGCTTCGCTGGCGGACACGGGGCTCGTGCAGAGCTGGGACTACAGCTTCGCTCGTCTGACCGCTACGCTGCCTGACGTGAGCTACGGGCTCAACATGTCGGGCGCCGAGTCGGTGGTCGGCCTGTTCGAGAACTCCACTGGCCTGCAGAGCCTGTACGGCACGGGCGTGTGGGACACGCGCCGGCTGCGCAACGCCAGCCGCGCGTTCGCGGGCCTGCCAGCGCTGATGGAGCTCGACCTGTCGCGCTGGGACACCGCCCTGCTCGAGGACGTGAGCGAACTATTTGCGGGCAGCGCGGCGCTAACGCGCACGGGAGTCGGTGGCTGGACGTCGCTACCGAGCCTATCGCGCTTCGCGGGACTGTTCGCAGGCCTAGGCAGCGACTTCCGGGAAACGCTCGCCGGCTGGTCGACGCCCGCGCTCGCGCCGGGCTCGGCCGACTGCACGCGGCTGGCGCGGTACACTGCGCTCGGCCAAGCGCACTGGCCCGCCGCGTGCTCGCGTTCGCTTTTCCTGGCGCTCGTGCGTACGCAAGCCCCCAACGTCCTGGCCACGCTGACGCTGTCGCCCGCGGCCGGCCCGGGCGCGGGCGGCACGTACGGCGTGGACTGGGGGGATGGGTCGGCGCCCGAACCGTGCGAGCACGCTGACTGCGCCGGCTGCACACACACGTACGCCAGCACCGGCGACTACTGGCTGCGCCTGAGCGGCCGCGTGGACGGGCTGTGGTACGTGGAGGGCGCCCGGGTAGTAGACGTGGTGGCGTGGGGCGACGTGCAACTGTACCACCCGGTGGGCAGCACGACCCCGCTCTTCACGTGGGGGGGTAGGCGGGTATCCGTTGCGCTACCTGGCGCCGACGGCCGGCTCGCGGGCCCTGCACGGCGTGGCGCCCGAGTACCTGCTGATCGGCATGAGCGAGTTTGTGGGCGACGCGCGCGACTGGGACTGGTCGTGGCTCACGCCCGCTACCCATCCCAACGGCTTTCTCAGCCTGTTTCAGGACTGCGTCAAGTTCAACCAGGACCTCGACGGCTGGGACACGAGCGGCGTCGCTAGCCTCGCATGCACGTTTTGGGGCGCGAGGGCCTTCAACGGCAGCATCGGGGGCTGGAACACGAGCCAGGCACGTTTTGGGGCGCGTACGCCTTTGATCGGCCGGTCGGTGGCTGGGACATCAGCCAGGTCACCACCCTAGAGGGGGCGTTCGGGGAAGCGTTAGCTTTCAACCAGCCGATCGGCGGCTGGAACACGAGCCGGGTCACCAGCCTAGCCTCGACGTTCACGGACGCACAGGCCTTTAACCAGCAGATCGGCGGCTGGGACATAAGCCGCGTCACTAACATAGTGAATACCTTCTTATGTGACCCGTCGTCCAGGAATCCGTGTGTGTTTAACCAGCCCCTGGGCAACTGGAAAGTGTCGGCCGCCGTGGCTGCCGGGAATATACGGGGTATGTTCGCTGGCAATTGCGTGTTTGATCAGGACCTCACGGCCTGGAACGTGACCTCGAGATTGGGGGCATATGTGTGCCAGCAGCTGTTTCAGCCTGGGGGGATCTTCCAGTCTGGCGTAGGTATCAGGCCGAGCAACCTGCCCGCAGTCTGCAGCGGCTCCTACGTGCGCGGTTGTGGTAAGCGTTAAGCAGAAGAAGCCAGACACACACCCCACGCAGTGGTGCGCGCAGGAGAAATCCGGCACAGCGGCCGGTCTCTGACCCGCTGGTGCTGGCAGCACCAACAGGGAGAGAGTCTCGTCGGGGGGGGAAGGGGCGAAGTAGTTCTGGGGGAGCTGGGGCGACGGGGTAGTCTTCTCTCTTCCTTGGTTAGTCTTGCTTTGGGGGAGCCGCTCTGCGCAGCCTCTGCCTAATAAACTCGAGTTAGTGCCTAAGCTGGCTGTCCACCAACGTCCACTGCGTACATCGTCGACCGGAGGCTTTTCTGCGTGCCGGAGAGAGGTCGGCCAGCCCGAGCGAGCGCCGCTATGACCCCGGTGGCGGCAGGCCAGTGGCGCCTGGTCTCGGTCCGCCGGTGGCACCGCTGGCCTGCAGGGTCACTTGGCGTGTGACAGACTGTCCCCGGGGGCCGCTCAGCTGCGGCGACTTGGCTGCCCAGTAAGTAAGTCTGGTTTAATCGACAAAGAAGACAGTCTGCCAAGGCAACAGAGCCTCCTTTTTTAGAGCGTGGCTCTCTCTCTCTCTCTCTCTCTCTCTCACTCTCTTCATGTTGGCCAGGCCGGCTGGCCCTAGCCCAGGCGCTGCCGCCGCCGGGTTCTCAGGGCCCGGGCCCGAACCAGACGGTGGCCTCCTGAATGCTGGCTTCCGGGGACGGCGAGTCCGAGGCCGAGGCCGGGACCGGGGCCGCGGCCGAGGGGCTCGGGTCCGGCGTACAGTACGCGGCGACGGAGGCGCCCCCGCGGCCAGCGCCAGCCACCGCCAGCCCCAGCAG
This sequence comes from Paulinella micropora, assembly GCA_019918135.1. NCBI lineage: Eukaryota > Cercozoa > Imbricatea > Euglyphida > Paulinellidae > Paulinella > Paulinella micropora. The sequence goes on along the minus strand of WBZZ01002444.1, from coordinate 133,036 downwards.
CAGCCGCCACAGCCACACCCGCAGCCACGTACCCCGGGTCGGTGCATGAATAGCACGAGCAAGGACGGCAGAGCCAGGGCGCTAGGCTTTGCCAAGCTAGCAGCGCCGCCCGCGCGGCCGCACCCCCTACCTCCCCCCTGATTTTTGCCGCACCCCCGGACGTAGCCAGTACACTGGGCCGGCAGGTGGCTCGGCTGGATGCCTTGGTCGGGCGTGTACACACCATAGGGCTGGAAGATCCGTGCGCACGCGCCCGCCCCGGCCGAATGCAGGCTGAGGTTCCAGCTCCGGAGGTCCTGATCGAACACACAGTTGCCCATGAACATGCCCCACAGGCCGCCATTTTCCCAGCCCGCCGCGGCCGACACGTCCCAGCTGCCCAGGGGCTGGTTAAAGACGCAGTTGCGCAGCGGACAAGCCAGGGCGTACGACAGGCGGGTGACCCGGCCGGTGGGCCAGCCGTCGAGGGGCTGGTTGAAGGCCCTGGCGTCCAGGAAGATCGAGTCCAGGTTCGTGGCGGACGACGTCCGCCACCCGCCCAGCGGCCGGTTGAAGGCATAGGCGGACGCGAAGGCCCCGTGCAGGTTCGTGACACCGCTCACGTCCCAGTTCTCGACGCTGCCGTTGAAGCTGAAGGCGGCCGCGAAAGTGCTGTCCAGGCTCGCGACGCCGCTCGTGTTCCAGCCGCCGAGGTCCTGGTTGAATTGGTGGCAGTGTTCGAACAGGCTGCGCAAGCCCTGGGGGTGGGTCGCGGGCGTGAGCCACGACCAGTCCCAGTCGCGCGCGTCGCCCACAAACTCTGTCATTTGGTACAGCAGGTACTCGGGCGCCACGCCGTGCAGCGCCCGCGAGCCGGCCGTGGGGGCCAGGTACCGCAGCGCGTAGCATTCCTCCGCGGGGGCACCGGACGAGTCGGAGCCGTCGCCGGCCAAGTACGGCTTCGTCAGGAGCGGGTCGGTGCTGTCGACGGGGTGGTACAGCTGCACGTCGCCCCACGCCAGCACGTCGACGACGCAAGCGCCGGTCAGGTACCACCACCCGTCCACGCGGCCGCCGAGGCGCAGCCAGTAGTCGCCGGCGCCCGCGTACCGGTGCCGGCACTGGGCGCCGCTGGCGTGGACGCAGGCGCTGGTGCGGGTGGCGTCCCCCCAGTCCACCGTGAAGTTTGCTAGGCTATTGCAACCTGCAGGTATGGCTGCAAGCGTCGCCGTCTTCGGATAACGCGGGTGTGCCTTTGTACGTGTTCCGGGAGAGAAAGCTGTGGGAACCGACGTTTGTTTCGGAGCAAGTGGAGCAGTGCCTGGTGATCCCGCTGCAGGGCATAGCGCTGGTAGTTTTAAACTCGGGCGCGCTGATCATGCTGTCGCCTAGCAACGCGAGCAACCCGCGGCAGAGCACCTATCTGGCCGACGTGATCCCCCGGGAGGTACAGCAGGTGCCCTACTGTTCGCCCAGCACCTGGCCCAACCTGCGGCCGGCCGCGCTGGGTGTCGGCGGGCGCTGGGTTCGTTACTTGCGGCAGGACCCGGAAAACCCGCGCATGAGCTTCGAGCTCGACGTGTCGATGCCGCTGCCGGGCAGTAGCGACGACATCTACACGGGCACCGCCTGTTGGAAGCTGCACCACGACGAGCGTGAAAGCTACAACATACTTTTGGTGCGCCTGACGCTATGGTAAATAATAATGCGCCAAAGGTCGTACGGTCGTACGACCACGCAAGTTTCGTGAATTTATTAAAATGCTAAGATATTGCGTTAAAAGTTGATTTTAATTAATATTAATATTAATTTTTGCTCAAAGCATTAATAAAACTTTAATTTAATCCGCTTCAGACCGGTCTGGACTTAGCCTGGCAAAAAATGCTCCAGTCGCAATTTTCTTCCTGAAAAATTAAAGGAAAATTTCTGCAAGATCATGGGACTAACGTCATGGAACTAATGATTTCGAGTATTTTATTCATTATTAGGACCCAGTCGAAAAATGCCGTTGAGCAGGTGTCGTAATGCTCAGAAGTTGAGCAAGAGCTTGAAGAGGATCATGTTGGCAAGAGTCAAGCAGCACGATGGTTGCGAACACGATAAATGTAAGTTTTCAAATGCAGGCCAAGATTATACCGAAGATAGCTGGATGAAGCAGGGCACGTTTAATATAGTCTTTCTTAAACGGACCGTCGTCTAGTGCATCGCTACGGTTTTTTTGTGTACGAAAGCAAGGAAATGGCCGAGGAACGTAAAAGCTGGAGCACAGCCATGTACGAAAAGAAAATCGGCGCCAACGAAAAAACAACATACTGCAAGATCTCGTCCGATGATTTCAAAGCTTTCACTGATATGCTTGAAGGATTGGAAAAAGAAATCACGACAAAACTAAAAGAGTCAAAACCGCGCTGCTACGCCGGACTATCTCAAGACATTGCTGGTTTGAGGTCCAAAGCAGGCTATGTGAGCAACGAAAAAAAGGAGCCGGGGAAGGAGGATGGGATTTACTTATTTCACAGCCAAGCTGCATATGCAACAGGCGACCTGAGCTCCGAGTTGTACGGATTCCCCCAAGGCCGAGACGCTGCCTGGAAAGCTACCTACGAGATCATTAAGAAGTATGTGACACTCTTTCTCGCACGGCTAGTAACCGAGCCCAAGAGCGATGCGCTGGTAATCGATCTGAAGCCGTCGAATCTTCTTGTCTATAAATCGCACGGGCCAGCTGTCCAAGTCCTGTTCGGAGACGCGGACCTGCACGAATACCACATAAACGCGTCGGCGGGCGAAGTGAGCCTGCAATGGCTAGGAGAGTTGCTGGGGAATGGGGAGCCGAGTAGAAAGCTAACTCTTGGGATGTTTGCAACTCTGGCGGCGGTTGCGCATATATATAACCGAGACTCAGCCGACGCTGCGGTGGCCATAATCAACCAAGAGTTAGAACAAAAACCAACAGATACAACGCTTCTGTTGAAGGCTGTAGCTTTGGTTGCCAACCTGCGCTTTCGACGGCCGGGAGACTATGCTACCTTTTTGACCATTCTGACACATTACTATACTCATGGCAGAAAAGGCGAACAGCTATCTAAATCTGTGTATCATCCTCTTCAACCAGACAGAGAACTTCAAACCTACCTTCTTTTTCAACATCTGCATAACACAACACAGACTGCTCCTCTGGGCCTAGCAGTCCCAGGTGCAAAGTACACGACCCAGCACCTGACCTTGGCGGCCGAACAATACATTTACATTTTGTCGAAAGCTTGGCCCAGCCGCGGACTGCATGGGAGTACGCGTTTTTACAAGGATTTGCAGGGGCTACATCGGCGGGTTACAAACCACGCCACCCAGGGGGGTTCTGCTCAAAATGGAATTGCACAGTCACTGAGAGCGCGGATAAAAAAGGCTAAGGAAAGTAAGTGTTTAGACGAGGGTCTGGTATTTTGGGACGAAGTGGTCCCCTCCCAGGACAAACCTGAAAAAAAACGTACTTTTATTATGGCCTTGGGCTCGGTGCCGGCTTCGGAAGCTGAAGGTATTCGTGCTTGGTCCGAGGCTATGCGCGACAATCAAATAGGCGTGTGCGAGACTACCAGTATCATCCCCGCCAAGCTGGTGTCCCAAGCACGACAAGCAGGAGGCATGCAACCCCCCGAATTTTCTAGCTCCTTTGCACTAGACAGCGGTCTGTGCCACACGCAGCCCGACGACAACGGGTCCTTGGCAGATTATCTTACATACAAGCTCAAAAGCGGTTCTTGGAGTGATTACAATGAGAAGCTCCCTTTTGCCGAAAATCTAGTGTATCAGTTATTCTTGCTGATGGAACGCTACGCACGGCTCCTACTAGGGCATGCTCAGGGGAGTAAACAGTTCTTTCTGTCCAGCGGTGCCACGCTTGACGACATGGCTGTGTATATTTATTCTGTGCCAGGGCAGCAGCAGCGGTTGGGCAGGGTGCGTCTCTTGGACTCGCAACTAGCCTTTACCGGAGGATTCACTGTCCCCAGCAACAAAGCCAAAGCCTGGCTTTACAAACTTGGCGCAGAACCAACATCCCCAAGATCGGTGATGCACTTGCAAATTCTACTTTACTTGGCCTTGCTATCCAACAGCGGCAGAGAACCCGGTTACGCATTAGTACTGCGCCCGCTGCTCAAAGCGCCTTTTTTAAAAGAACTCAAGGACGTGGTCCTGCTCTGGTTTAAAGAAGCCTCCCAGGAAGCAGAGACACTCGACATCTTAAACGAGCAGGGCAAGATTCTGCTACGGACATTTAGCGAGGGTGCTTTAAAAGCGGGCTCTGACCCCTGTATTTGTTTAATGCTTTTCTCGACATCAATACCTCTGCCCCCAGTAGCCTTAGCGAGCCGACATGTTTTTTTATTTTTTATTTACGCGCAACGTTGGCACAACCTACCCCTGATTAAAATACTGACGTGGCAAAGCCTAGGTTTCCTTAATTCTAGTTTGTAGGGCCACCAGGCCGCGCAAGCGGGCTGGGCCGCGCAAGCGGGCTGGGTTAAATACTGATCAATTGCGGATATCCGTAGATAACTACCGCTATAATGCCCGACACCATCCACACAACGAAAGAGATACCTATAAAACAAGTAAGATGGTCCTCTGGCCCGGAGTAGCACTCACAACAACATGAAACAACCAGAAAAACAAAGACACTCAACGAAACGATGAAAAAGCCAAAGAAAGTCATGATGGCGTCATAGGCGCTCTTTGGCTGACACGCAGCATTGATGGCGTAGGAGATATTGCACGATCCGTTGCAGCCAACTTGTCAGCTAAACTCTAGGTTTTCAAATCGCTTTCGGGTTTTATCAAGCGAATTGCTTGTGTACACCATGAGTCCTGCACATTCATCTTCTTGCTTGCCGTCCCAGCTCAGTGGATCGCTCAGATTCAAGGTTATGTTGTTCACATTATAAGTTTCCGTAGGTTTGTAATAGAAGCGGAGCTTATGCAAGAAATGGCATTCCTTAGCTTCCTCAAAAGGTTTGACAGAACCTACAGGCAGGGTTCCGTTTGAAGCGCTGACCTGTCTCCAACTCAGACCTCTGATGTGTCTATCTTTGCAGCCGCGAAGCGATGTTGAATCATTTTGGGTACTGTGCACGTTGCTTGCTCGGCTTGCACTAAGTATGTACAGACCTCTGGTAGTTTGCGTGCTCCCAGACGAAGCGCTGCTAGTGCGCGTACTCCCAGACGAAGCGCTGCTAGTATGCGTACTCCCAGAAAAAGCGCTGCTAGTATGCGTACTCCCAGACGAAGCGCTGCTAGTATGCGTGCTTCCCCCCCCCCCGTGCGATGAGGAGCCGGCTCTACCCGCCGCCAATAGCTGTCCGCTTAGCACTAGGAAAGCCCAAAGAAATAATGATCTTTTCATCTGGTTAACTTTATATATTATATGTGACTAGCCCGCTTGTGCGCGGGCTGGGGGGGGGGGGTGCAGGGGAGAGAAGGGGGGGTGGGGGGGGAGGGGCTCGGGGGAGCATGCCGCCCCCCTCTCTCCCCCGAGGCTTGTTTTTTTGTGTGTCGCGCTTTAAGCTTTTCCAGCATAGACAAATCACTTTTTTAATAATGAACAGCAATCAAAGCTATGATTAAAAAGAGGGAAGACCAGACCACACGCGCCGGGGGGCATGCTGCCATCCTGCTCCCTCCGTCCAGCCCGCGCGAGCGGGCTGGGCTGGTGGTCTTGTACGTGCGGCACCTGCTGGTGACCAAGAACGTCGAGCGGCTGCGAGACGAAGAGGCGCTGGCGGACGAGGTGTTTAGCTCGGCGGTGCCGTGGATCAACGTGTCGAGAAGCCGGGAAGTGCAGCGGGCGCGCGAGATCCTGTGTTCGCGGGCGCGGAGGAGCGGGTGCCCGGGCGTGCTAGCTTGTTCGCCGCTGCCGCGTGCCATGCTCACAGCGCTGCTGGTCGCAGGACACTACGCGGACGAGCACGGCCTGCGCATCCACGTGCTGAGTTTGCACCGGCGACGGCGATGGCGACGGCGCCGCAACCGCCGCCGACCAGAGAAGACGCGCTGCGTACGGTAGAGACCACGCTCGCACAGCTAGCCAGCCGCTACAACGATACAGCGGTCGAGTACTTGTTCTTTCTACGCAGCTGCCGCCGGCTACTATCCAGCCCGCCCGGATTGCCCGGCCCGCTATGCGAGCTGGAGGCGGGGCGCGGGGGGCAGGCCCCGCCACAGGGCTGGGCGTGCGTCTTTACTCACAAGAGCTACATTATGAACCGGGTCTCCGGCGGCGCTTGGGCTCCCAATCTGTCGGTCTGGCGCCAGCACGTGCGCACGAAAGGAGGAGGAGGTTCAGGACCGCGCGGCGGGGGGGGGCCTGCGGGTGTGCAAGCCCATAATGCAAGGGCGGGGGCTGGCACAGGGCCCGGGCACCGAGCCCTCGGGGGCAAGGTCTGTGTGCAGAGAATGGAGCCGGCAGCAGGCGTATTGGCGGGGCGTGGGGCAGGTCACGTACGACCAAGCCAGAAACGACTGGCGGAGACTTGCCTTGACTAAATATTGAAGTTTACCGGAAAGGAGTACATCATTAATGAGAGAAAGCCCTGCCACACTCGTTCTCTGTCAAACCGTGACAAATGCAACATGCAACGAAACGATGAAAGCGACGAGGGAAATCAGGGTTGAGGCATAAGTGGTTTTTGTGTCACATGCAACATTGATGGCATAGGAGATATTGCACGCTCCGTTTCAGCGAATCTGCCAGCTGAGCTGTAGACCCTCCCACCGCGCTCGGAGTCTATTCAACGCAGGGCTGCTGTACACTGTTGTTTCTGTGGTACATTGCTCACTTTTCTCTGAGTCCCAGCTCAGCGGCCGGCTCAGCTGCAAGTTTATGTTGGCCACTGAGCTGGGGCTTGCAGCAGGTTTGTAATAAAAGTTGAGCTTTCTCAACATATGGCATTCCTGAGCTTCCTTAAAAGGTTTGACAGAACCTACAATCAGGGTTACGTTTGAAGAGTTGACCTGCCTCCAGCCTAGAAATCTGGTGTCTACAGTATTGCAGTAGTAAGGCGACGAAGGGGCGGCCGGCGTCAATAGCTCTGCGCCTAGTACTAAGAAAGCCCAAAGAAATAATGTTTTTTTCATTTGGTTAGTTCGTTATATAGAACTGACCAGAGAAACGAACAGGGAGGGGGGGGGGGGGGAGCGCCCCCCCCCCCCCCTTACTCTCTCCCCCCGCCCCTTAAAGAAGAAGGAGATTGATTGAGTGACACTCATTGTGCCTGTCTTTTCCTAACAGGAAAAAGAAAATGTCTTATAACGATTACATGCCGACTGGGCTCTGGGACATGCTAGCAGAGGATATTAGCGACAGTAACTCTGAGGAGGAGGACTGGGACTCGGACTCGGACTCAGACTTGGAAGAACAGCCAGGGGTTTCGGTCTTGTCTGGCTCCGGCTACTGGTATGAACGCTTTAGGAATGAAATCCTGGCCGGAATCAAGGCGCAGCAAAGAAAGGCGTCGGCGACGTCCAGTAGCCGCCCCGAAAAAAAACGTAGGATTTGTTCCAGAAGCCGCTGGCCCAAGGCGGAGGCGGGGGGCGGCACATCCCGCCTTTGATTTCCAACAAGCTAGCCTCCCTGAATAAAGCAGCCATGACCGCTGCCATCAAGTCGCTGGAGGCCTACAACGTGGGAGCAGTGCGAAAGGCCATGCTCTCTGCGGGTTCCAGGTACGCGGGGCGGAAGTGGGGCGTCTCCCTGCCTACGCCTGCGATCAAGATGGCCGCGTTCTTTATGTTCTCGGCGGGGTTCGACGTTGCGAGGATAGATTACACCTGCACGGGCCCCAAAAGGCGCGGCTCTGCCTGGAGGTGTAGGTGTGCGTTCAGACACAATGCCCTGGGGCAGGCCATCAAGTCCGCGGGGTATGCACCCTGCAATTTTGCGCTATTCTGGTCGCCAGAGGACGGCTACGACTTTGGTTCTCTCGTGCCGGTCTTGAGGGAAAACGCGGCTGCAGTGCAAGGCTCGCTCGAGCCACTCTTCGACGAGCTGGCCCACCAGGAGGTCAGGCGCCGGCACGACGAACTGGGCTCCGACTGCTCCTTGGCCATGTTTGCGCTGGGAGTCGGCCGCCTGGACCCGCTGTGGTTATGGTACGAGAACCGGCTTTTGTTGGCGCAGGTTGATTCCGTGGTGGAGCAGAGACAGCGTCAGGAGCTGACCCTGCGGCTGCGGGTCCTCGCGGTGGAGGAGGAGGATGAGGAAGGTGACGGGGTCGCGACGACAACGACGCAGGCAGTCGAGGGGGCGCCAGCAGAGCGCATGTCCGCAGAGGACAGGGCCAAACTGGAAAAAGCCTGTCTGGCCAACCCCACGGGCCTGCTGGTTCCAGCGCTAGAGCCAGTGCTGCGAAAAACGGGGCTTTCATATGTTTTGCGTTCTTTCGTAATCAGCGCCAACTACCGCGGGGTCCCCCGCGAGGCCCCTGCCGCCGCCGCCTGGCCCGACCACTTCACGCAGATCTTCGACCTGGTGGAACCCTTGCCCACCGAGGAAGAGACAGCCACTAAAGGCGTGTTTTGCGTCCTACAGCAGCCCTTCCACAGGTTTTTCTGCACCAACATCGACCCCCACATCCGCCGGGTCCGCCCGGACTGGCCTGCCGCGCTCTCGGCTATCGTCGGCTCCTACTACCTCGCGGGGGGGCTGCACGCCCAACTCGTCCAGCCCGGCCCACCCCACTGCCGTGGGCAGGAAGAAATTGGTTAAAAGTGTACTTTTTAATAAAAAAAATCTTTAAAAAAAAATCATCTCACCGCTTGTCTAGACAGGATCCGTAGCTCACCGCGCCAGTGAAGAGCACTTTGGTTGCTGCAGGTATCGTCCCCGTGACAGAGGTCGGCAGCGGGCCCAAGCACAACAGCTGTAGCTTGGGCAGGCGAGACTTCTGAAGGCCCAGCGTCGGCAAGCGCACCCCGAGTTCAGGCGAGGTCTGCCCGGTGTACGCAAGGCGCAGAGTCTCGAGGCGGGGGAAGGTCGTTCGGGACACGAATTTGCACGCCTGGCGCAGCATTGCCTCGTGGCTGGTTTCTATGCTCAGATCCACCAGCAGGCAGGTAGGGGGTTCGAGCGGCCCGTGGGCTTGGATGCACAGGTTGATCGAAAAGCCAAAGCTTTCGGCTTCTTCGGCGCCGACTACTAGCGAACAAAGCTGCAGCCCCAGTTGCTCCTGTAGGCTTTTCAGCGGCCGGAGCTCCTTGAACTGCTTCAATGATTGGTCTATAATGATTTCCGCGATTCCGGGAGTTGGGCACTGCGCGCTGGTGTCTGCCAACAGTGGATACAGCTGCGAGAGTGCCCAGCTCCTGACAAGCTGCGGCTCCACGCCACAGAGCTCGCGCAGCGCCGCTACATCCTCCTGCCTGTACAAGTAGTCGGCTATAACATCTGGTTCGAACAACCAAGGGGGGGTGGATTTTCCGAAATTTCCCTACAGAGGATTTTTCTGATTTTTGTGTAAGCTTGCAAAAGGACGTTTCCTGAGCAAAATTAAGTTTAAATAAGCTTGTAATTTAATTAAACCATATGTTTTTACATTATTAAAGCTTTGTTTTGGGTCTGAGCTTTGACTTGGAAGCCTATAGTCACCTTTCACAAGTCCCTTGTACGATAAAATATTATTAATATATTATTTTCTTTCCAAGTAACGTACTAACCAAATAATCAATGCATTAAGTAACTGATTGAACTTTAAATAGCTTTTCCGAAGCACATTACTCACCGTAACATCCAGGACCTGGACACCTCACGAGAAATCTTGTTCCTCGTTGACATAGCCACAATCCGTACACACCAAGTCCGCATCACTACGTTTAGCAGTATGTTCGCTATCGGTACTACTAAGACTAGAAATATCACTATATTCTATCATATTAGCTTTCCGATCTAACATGTCATCAACCTCTTCATGCATCCTTTCGATCTTTCTTCGCTTTCTCTGCCTGACTTCACCCCGACCACGACCACGACCACGACCACGACCACGATATTCTTCTTCCTCTTCTTCTTCTTCTTCTTCTTCTTCTTCTTCTTCTTCTTCTTCTTCTTCTTCTTCTTCTTCTTCTTCTTCTTCTTCTTCTTCTTCTTCTTCTTCTTCTTCTTCTTCTTCATTTTCACCACGACCACGACCACGACTACCACGACCACGACCACTACCTTCTTCTTCTTCTTCTTCTTCTTCTTCTTCTTCTTCTTCTTCTTCTTCTTCTTCTTCTTCTTCTTCTTCTTCTTCTTCTTCTTCTTCTTCTTTTTCTTCACGACTTCGACCTCGACCACGACTACGACCACGAACCCGCCCACGACCATGACGACCACGACCACGACCACGCCCCTGACCGGCACCTCTGCGACCTTCTGCTATCAAGTTCTGTTCATCCAATTGGCACTCGCAAGTCTGAGCATGACTCCAGACAGCTTTGACGAGGTCTGGCTTCGACATATCCTTTCTCTTCCCATCCTTGACATCCACGCGATGATCAACTCCGTGCTCGCGCGCCCACGCCACTAATTCTTTTTTAACAATCCGGAGCTTTGCAAATTCAGCTGCGTCTTCAGCAGTGAGAAGAAGAGACGCCACCTTTCTCCGTGGATGCATGTTTTGCTCCAGAGCGATATCTTGTCGCAATCTTTCGGCAGCAGTGAGCACACGAGCACCAACATTCCCGACTCGAGGTGGCTCTGTGTCATTCACGAACACAACACGACTGAGATCTTTGCGCTCCTCCTCCGTGAGATGAGTAACAGCGCGTATCTTAGCTTCCCTATCAGCAGGGACTGCCCAAGGATCAGGCGGCACATCTCCCAGTACAAAAACATTCACCCGTGACACAGTCCCGTTGCGATCTATGCACTCAAGATGGCCAGGCCTTCCCGGGTAAGGACCAGAGCCGTATTCTCCATCAAAGTGAATTCCACGCAGTGAATCGGGATGTGCGATTTGATCCTTATACGCTCCTTTTCCACATCGCCACATAGCATCTCTGCTACTTGCATTACCTCTTTTCGCAACCTTGGAGTCGCCCACTCGATGGGAGGAAGCTTCCGAGGGAAGCTTCGTGCTGTTTACAAAAACAAGTGAAAAATCAATCAGTAGTACGAAATGAATGAATGTAATTGCATAGTAAAAAAAAACAGACTAAATAAGTTTGAGATGCAACCTGGTCTCCGAACGAAAGCATGAATCGGCCCGCCAGTAGGATTGCTGATAGGGACGTCATTGATTCCGTGCCAATGCTCCTGCGCGTCTCCCCACTTTTTGCACACTGCAATGGGAGTGCTGCTGGCTGGTCGGGAGCAAAAAATCGCCATGCTAGGGGCAGTTGTAGTTTCGAAAGTATTTATTCATGCATGATGCATAAAAATCCTCCCAATCGTAGTTTACTTCCAAAATTAGTAGAACAGTCCGTTCCCTGTCTTTTTTGAACGCGCTGATGATCTTAGCAAGTGCTTGTGCAACGCTAGTAGTAGTAAATGTGCTTTTGAGTCCCATCCGAATGGTGCGAAACTTTTGATCATCTCCGGAAAAACCATGATGAGGAATGTTCCTGTGCGTTTGCACTTCTCTGAACCAGTGTCGATCGACAAGATCGTTGAGCAAGCCCACACTTGCAAAGTCAGTGTTATCCCCCGCTCCATCCCATTCCAAATATAGTTTCCACGCTGCAGTGGTCCTGTCCGACCACACTGCCCACCGCAAGACATGAAAGAGCATTGTTATGTTGCTATTCATCCCGTGCTTAATATGTCCACCGTAAGTAAAAATAAAAGTGTTTTGCGTCGTGTACACTGATGTTATACTAAGACACAACCACTGGACATATTTATTCCTGAAATCATAGAGTGCTCTGCGACAAGAAGGCACATGGACTGGAGGTGTCATGTCGGTGGATAGGACCAAGGCAGTCTGATCTCCAGGGGCGCCAGCCTTTCTCTTGACTGATTGCATACGATTTGTGCGATGGATTTTGTGATGAACACGGCTTCGTCGCTGAAAGTCCAGGATTTGAGTTTCATTAGCAAAACCACGCTCTTTCTCTTTCTGGAGTTGTTTACACTCCAGAGCAAGTGCGGTGCAAATATCATCCTTGGCAAAATCCCCATCTCGAACGTTCTGGACGTCGGGATAATGATCTCTCCACACTTTGTTCACTTTGTTCAGAGAGGGAGGCTGGTTGGGATTGAGCTTGCCTGTGGTGAACGTGAGCACATTCAAAGATTCTTCGCGCCAATGATCGACCACGTACTTACTTGTATACGTCGCTTTCTTCTTTGAGGTCTTGAAGTTTCCATGGGCCATCACTAGTATCGGTGACGTCAAATTGCCACTTCTTGCACAAAAGGAAAGCAATTAAGTCATCGGTGAGAGGAGGAGCGACGCTACTTTTGATAGCAATCTTATTATTATTCCTGACGAGATTTTTGGCTGTCTTCATCAGGCTCTCACCGACTCCGTGAATACGCATCCACATCGTAATGCAGATGTGCTCACATACATACATACATACATACATACATACATACATATATACATACATACATGCATACATACATACATACATACATACATAGATACATGCGTGCATACATGCATACATAATACAAACATACAAACAAACAAACAAACATACATACATACATACATACATGCACACAATAATACATACATACATACATACATACAGTAATACACACCCGAAAATAATTTCATACATTTTTTTTATGTTTATTAATGTAATATTTGTGTAATGAGCTGTTGACCCGATCATTGTAGTGTTTAGAAGGAGCGGGTCACGTATGCATAAAATTGAGTGTGTATGACAACCACATGAGAGAACGTACGAACACGCTGAAATTTAAATTTACAAAATTTCATGCGTGATTTTTGTGTTTAATACTGCAATATTTGTGTTTTGAGCTGTTGACCCGATCTTTCTAGTATGTGGAAGGATCGGGTTACGTATTCCTGCATTACGCAGTACGCTGAGAGGTGAGAAAAAGACGCTAACG